>JAYMSW010002755.1:0-13269 GCA_036897725.1 Erodium texanum | reverse complement strand
AGTTCACCGACAAGATCACGAAGAAGCAGGACCAATCCCTAAGATGCACACTCAATGAACAAACCACATACTAAACCCTAAGATGCACACTTATTGATCAACTCGAAATCTTAAGATTTGCCCTCAAAACTCAAAACCCTAACTACTCATGCTTCACATAATTATACAAACCCAAAACAAGATCCGTACCTTGGTTTCGTATGTTCGCCAGAGCCGTTCGTCGGAGTTGTCTTCGTTATCGGCGAGCTCATCCACAGATTGTCGATTTTGTGATGGACATAGGATAAGGAAAGAAGATGAGTGTGGTAAGTGTGTGCCTTGGTTTATTTGATATTAATGAGGGTATGATAATCTTTATATAATAGAGGGAAAAATAGACTTTTTGAGAGTGAAAGGGTAAAAAAAACCTTTCAAGTGATTCGGTTACAGATTCTTAACATACGACGGTGGACAATACTTTAAGTAGCTCGTAGCACGTTCCAAAACATTAAGCAGCTTAAGGTCTGTGTCCAATTCCTGTTGGTAGTTTTCGGTAATTACCCATTTTTTATTATCATTCGAAGACGTTTGTATGGTATTTATCAGGATTTTATAAAACCAATTGTTTGTTTATCATAAATGACTATAACAATTTATCACATTTTTTTGTCTTCGGATAATCATGACGATAATAAAGTGATAAGAGACATAATCTTTTTGTTTTTGTTTTTTGAAAATCCTTTTGCATTCAAATTTTATTAGATTTGAACTTCGGATCTCCAATTCTGAGATGGAATGTAAATTTTGAATCATATTATCGGTAAAAGATATGACAATTTTGTCACATGTTTTTAAATAAGTTTCATTTTTTTTATAAAAAAAAGTGAAACATTAAGTTGATTTTGTTTTGGAAAACAAAAGTTGATCTAGAATCTGTTAGGACCAACCCAATCATTAACAGTTCATTTATTTCTGCAGAAATATGTTGTACTCAGAAATTAAACTTGACACCACATTGCTATTAAGGTCTTGACTGCTCAGTAGTACACACCAGCTCCTATCATTGATAATTCATATTATTCCATTTCTGAGATAAAACTTGAAATTATGTGTGTGTATACATCCAAGCTTATTGAGTTGAAATTATCAAACATCAAAGTAAGTGTAAGAGTGAAATTTTGGCAAATGATGCATATTTATCGATTCAACTTCAAGTGAAATATCTATAAAAGAATCAAAATCTTCTTATTTTTAACTGTTTCATCTTAGATTTAAACAAAAATTTCGCTTATCAAAGAAATTTCGTATATTGATCGAATCAGTTATTCAAAAACAATTTAGTGTGACAATACAAAATTGAATATAAGAAAAACTAAAAGATAAAATAAAGATCAATCTCGTTTGAAACTTCAAATAGATATGATACTAGAAAAGGAAAAAGAAAGGTTGAACACGAGAGTGGACTTGGACAGGAAGCAGTCAAATTGAACACTGCATATTCAGAATCTACAAAGTTGACTTTGTTTGGAAACGATGAATAGTATAAGGGTCTTTACGTAATTTACACACATTCATGGATATGAATATGATTTTGCATTGAAATGAAATAAATATACTAAAAAGTAATTAATCCTTCTAGAATAAATGAGGAAAATGTTGGGAAATTGCATGTTTTGAATACTATTTCAGACATGACATGAACTGTTGTCTGGTTGAGTTCTGACAACCATAACATGGTCACACCACTCCACGCATGTGTAAAACCATTCTTTATGGAAACATTCATACAAGTTCATTTTATTAAATAATAAATGAAGAATTAAATATTGGTCTAACAATTTCATGTGATTATTCTTTTAAAATTCTAGAGACAATTAATTATTAACTGGTCATTTGTATATCTACGTATACCTAACATTAATTTATATTCACTCCGCTCAAGAAAATACAATTTATTCGACAGAATAATAAACAAACATATGAAATAATTGGTGTATAGTAAATAAGATGGTTCAAATATAAGTATATATAAGGTGAGTTTGACTTTGATAACAATATGTTACGTCATGCAATGCAACTTCTAAGGACATTTAACATTTACAACAACAGCAAAAACATCTGCTTGTGAATCCTTCTTCAAAACCATGTGATTTAATATTTTGTCACTAGAATCAGATAATCACATCCATAGATCATGTCAAAAACGAATATACACAAGACATAAAACTGAAATTAAACCTCGCATACATAATTCATGTATTTACACATCTTTACGTTCAAAACACGATTTATCTAAACTATACTAGTTAATAATAATCCTTTACTAGACCAATTTGTAAATTCTTGCTAGATTGATCCTACTATTATGGATAATTCTTATGCACCAAAACTACGCATGAAGATGCAACCTGGGACTGGTTTCAGAGACGGTATATAGTTGACATTTTAGCCTAGCCTAACAAAAGTCAACCCAGTTGATCCACAGTCCTCACACAAACTGCAATGAGCTTATGCTGATAAGTTAGCCTCCTCCAGGCGCCTCCGGAATCCTCCACTAGTAGGCCTGAAACATTTTTAATTTGCTCTTATCAGCACCAAATTTCCCCTATAAACATAAGGTTACCAAGCAAAACAATGAAGTAAAAATGCACTTACAAGCCGTTAAGTACTTTGATGGTATCATAGAAGAACCACTGCAAAGTAACAACAGGACCAACAAGCAAAACCCGAACAGGGAGGCTTCTTGTGAACAGATTAACAAACCCAATTTTCTTCACAGCCTAAAAGATGAGAATTGGAACATATATGGTTAATCTTATATCTCATCGGAACGAATCAGCTGAAACTTAGTTCAGAGTGCTACCTGCATTACGGTTTCAGCCTTTTTGTTGTAAAGAGTTGAAACAATGTTGTCAGCGGGATTAGAGATGAGAGTGCCAACAGTTCCTGCTGAATACCCTGCTAGACATGTCACTCCAAGCTGCTGGACTCTTGAGCAATCTTCCTTTCTCCTTTTGACTATATTGTCATAGATCAAGTCCACTGAGTGCTCAAATGTCGAAAACATTATCACTGAGACTGTCAAATGAAAAATCGATGCAATATGAGGACAAATCATAGATCAAGTCCGTGTTTGTGGACAAATCATCAAGGTGAGCATATATAAGTGGAAAAATTCATAAGAGTAAGCATCTGTTAGTGGGACTTCAAAGTGTATACATGTGTTTGTGGACAAATCATAAGGGCAAACATCTACAACTAACCCAAAAATGAAATAAGAATCCAGGTAGGAGAATTTACATGGAAGATTACGGCCCCAAAGTGGCAAAAGGCCTTTGTAGAAGCTGCACTCAGACATTAAATAAAAGAGTGAATATGAGATCGTTAAATAAATGCTAAAAGATGAGATATCATTAAGTTTTTGGCTGATTTACCCAGCCACCCCTTCAGTTGCATATAGCCTTGGAAACCCATCAGCCAATCCTTTTGCAAAACTAGGCTGTGTTTGAACACGGATTTTGACAGCTTCAAAAGGGCAGAGGGCCATATCCGCAAAAACTTGAGCCGATGCACTACTGAGAAAGAATATGGAGCTACGGTTATGATCAACCAAAACATTAGAGTAAAGCTGCTTGAAGTATTCATAGAGCCAAATTTTGCACCCGCCTGGGACCCCGTATCCGATGAACTTGCCAGACCAACCTCTCCAGAGGGAGGAAGGACCTTGTTCTTTCCAGAGGGTAGATAACCCTGATGAAATGCTGTTATACTTGCTTGGATTTACCTAATGTCAGCAAGCATACATATTATATCCTTAGATGTATAGGCATTAAATCAAGAGAAACAAAGATGTGATGAAGGCATGAAAAACTTGGGAAAGTATGTTTTTTAATGGCAACATCTCTAAAAGGCTTCAAAGATAGCAGGACAGATAGTTCCAGTAAAATAAAACAGAATCACAAACCATATCAACCAAACCCATTTAGCATTCAGGTAAAATCCATATCAACCAAACCCATTTAGCATCAAAGAACATGCATACACAACCTACCCAGAGATCAGTGACCCATTATTGACGCTAAAACTGTAGATAAGATAGGCACTTACATGAAGTCGAAACTACCATATCAAGCTATGTCCAAGTAAAATAGCAAGAAAGCAATTACTTTTTACCAAACAACTCTTAAGTAATCCATAAAGTAAATAAGATGTAGCAATAAATTTCGATGTGTATGGAAGTGTAAACTAGGAAGGCAATATCAAGGACTCCCAAAACAACCAAATAATTGAATATGATACTTCAGAATAAACATAAAAAAGAAAGACAATAACAGCATGACAAAAGTAGTGAAGCTACACAGAGAGTCTCTAACTTGTACCAATCCAACACAGCCGTCATCTCTAATTCTTGATCTCACAGTCACAACTAAAACAAACATAAATATTGAAACAAACAGATATCAACCAAACCCATTTAACATTTAGCTAAAATCCCCATGTCATCACACTCAAAACTGTCCATCTTCAATACTTGAAGTCCAAGCAATATTATACTTAAACAATGAAATAAACATCAACAAAGAAGAAGGAGCTGAGCACCAAAACAAGAAGGATCAAACCCAGAAAGCAAAATCGGTTGAAAATTCATAAACTTTACCTGCATATTCACTTTCAAGACATCGAGAGGGGTTACAGCAAGATGGGTAGTCCCAGCACTGAGCATTCCCCCAAAAGTGCAGATCCCATAGTACCCAGGTGAGAACTCGTCGCAGAGCCTCCATCTCTCAACTCCTCCTCCTCTCATTTCTTCTCCGATGACCTATTCTACGAAAATCGGCACCATCTATCGACTGAAGAACCCTGCATTTCAGAAATTGGGTTTTGTTTGATCCGCCCAAAACTTTTGGAGATACCCAGTTGGTATTGGTGCTTTGGAAGAGAGAATATATAGCTTTTTTCGTTAAGATTGGTGGGATCTGAATAAATTCGTGATGGTGTCACTGCCATGGCTGACTTTGCTTGCTCGCTCGCTTGCTTCATGTTCGTCCACGTTTTTAAGTTCTGAACCTTAAGGCCCAAAACCTTGGAGTTTGGAGAGTTTTTTTCTTTTTTTTGAAATCAGAGTTTGGTGAGTTAAGCACCCCTTTTATTTAATTAATCAATTACCACCGGCAATTAATTCGAAGGGTAAATGTGATTTAATTAAGATAGATAATCACGCACCATGCGCACGTTAGCAGGAAGACCTTGACTGTGCTCGGAGCTATGAGCTCTCACTGTAACACAGATCAATAGACCTTGACTCTCTACAGTCTACACTTTTCTCTAAAACCGATACGAATCGTCAGTACGATCCATTTCTGCGAGATTGAATCTTCAAATCTACATGAAGCTCTGATTTTGAGGACCAATAATCTACCAGCAATGGCGAGATTTTCCTGCGATTACAGAATCCTCCTTGTCCTTGCTGCAGGAGCATTCGTCTACATCCAGGTGTGCCTCGATTGCCATTCTCCAACCCTTTAGCCCCAATATCTGACTTCATCTCTTGAATTTACTTCACCTTCTCTCCTGATTCATGCTTCGTATCTCCACTACCCTGCTCAAATTCGTAATATGTGCGTGAGTTTCAGCATTTGGTTTCCTATTTGTTGTTTTTAGATGCGTCTTTTTCAAACACAATCGGAGTATGCTGATCGCCTTGCTGCTGCAGTACGTTCTAGCCTATCTCACTTGATCGGGGCATTCTCCATATTGTTTCCAAATTTGATTGTTCGAATTGAAGTTCACAATTTCGCTTTTGCTGGCTACATCATAGGAGGACTTTTTGGATGTATTTTAGTGAAAATTTAAGCTTACTCTTGCATTGCTTGTGTTTATGCATAATCAGAACTTGTATTTGCTATGGCCATGATCAAGAATGTTACTCTTCTGTTCAAATGTTAAGTTGCATCGAATACCCGTTTAGAATGTATCTTACGAATTGCCAAGTAGATTGAACCAGAATCACTAGTCTCTCTTGTACAGTAAGGTATCGGTTTTTTTTTTCTGCTTTGTATAGGCCCTTCTCTAATATTTTTTATAATTTAATATTAAATTGGATGAGTATCTCAATTGTGTATGGGGGAGGTTCAAAATTTTGTTATTAGATTTGTGTAACCTATGATAAGCACCATAAACCTTCAACTCTATGCTTTGCATGCTAGGCTAGTAAATTCAGATAAATAAAAGGGGAGGAAAACAAGGAGCTTTGGTAAACCAGACAAAAGCCTTCTCATTAGTTAGAGCCAGTCAATCAAAGTCGGAGTTTATGTTTTGTGTAGGTGATCAGTATTCCCTATTTTGTGCATAGTGGCCAAGAAAGGTTCAAGTGTTGTTAATAGGGTTTATCTTTCTCTATAATGTCTTTTGAGATTCAACACAACCCATAACGTATTCGTGCTTTGTAAGCATCATGTATATATTACTATTCATATTGTTGCTACAGTATGCCATCTTCTATTTTTAGCTCTTGTTTTTATTCCATTTTAATTGTTGAAATGGTTTGAAAATATTTATTTCTCTAGTTGGACCAGCCTTATAAAAATATGCATGCATTAACTTTCATCAGGTGGAGTCAGAGAACCATTGTACTAGCCAAATGCGAGTACTAATTGATCAAATAAGTATGCAACAAGGACGGATTGTGGCCCTAGAAGGTGTGAAATTATTTTCAGTGTGCCACTGTTCCTTATTTTAATAGTTCATTTTTTGTTGGCTGCTTTTGGAGCATGCCCTAAAAAAATGAACTGGTATCTGGAGCTGTTTCTGTATCTGTATTGAATATCGTATTGGTGTATTTGTTACTGGGGTTTGGTTTAGTTGAGTGGATGTTGTATCCATTATTGCTCTTTAGTAGTTCCCAATTAGACTTCTAGCTATATGCATGATTGTTTTAAAGCTTTTTTCTGCATATGCAAGCAGTTAAACCTTCTCACCTGACACATTGAGGCACGACACCTGATTTAATTTCATGTCTTCATAAAGCATGTCCATGTGTGCAACTGATATAAATCATATAATGAGGAAATTAAAATTTTGTTTTGTACACTTGCAGTCTTTTTTATATTAATTTTGACTGATAGTAAAGTAGAGCAACTAGGTGTTTACTTAAACTGCAATGTCCTAGCTTGTAAAATCATCGGTATTATCATGATTGGTACTGGGAATTGAACTTAATGGACGCAAAAGGATCTGGGGCCACCAGTTATGATATGCAGAAGAGATTTGTGTTGGTCAACATGAAAAGATCAGCATTGTTTGTTCCCTTTGGTTGCACTCTGAATCAAACTACCCTAGAATGAATTCAAAAGGTTAGCATTGTTTCAAAATAGTTTTATCACACCGTCTAATGTTGTTGTAAGTTTTACTTGAATTGTTGGGGATACCAGACAATCTTATTTGAGAATGTGCCAAAAGGTATCACAACAATAAAATGTACTTGAACATTCAAACCGGGTTCTTCAATCTCCCTCTCTCCTTTTCTTGTTTTATGTTTAGAACACTCAGCCCTAGTAGGAACTTCTGTTTTTTTTTGAAACAGAGTTTCTTTTTGAGTTCTCGTTTTCTTTACGTGATAGCTGCAAGTCCATATAAGTATAGTATGTTATTCTAAATATCTGTAGAGGTTTTTTTTGCAGAAATAGCAATTGAGATGAACTGGTTGTTTGGTCTTCTCTAACTGAACTGTGCTTCAATTTCAGAGGAGAGGGACCGCCGAAATCTAGAGTGTGGAGAAATGAAATCTCTTGTTCAAGATCTTGAAAGTACGTTCCTATCAATTTGATAAGTGTGTTAGGTTGACTCTTAAAAAGATTCCTTTTTATTGTTTTCATATATTTTGGTGCCTAGAAAGCTTCTTCTGGTCTTGTTATTACTTTATTGTCAATTATGTGGTTCGACCAATTCTGATTATTAAAAACCTATTTTGGAAGCTAAAACAAAAGGTTTGAAAGGCATGTTGAAATATCCTTCATGGTTTTCGCCTTGAACATCTTCAATCTGTATCCAAATGGTTTAGGCTTTTCCAAGGGGTTACTACTGTAAGTTTGATGCAATGATGCATTGTTACATATAACACAGAAACAGAAAAATGTATTGATTACAATGACGTTGAGAATGCTAAAGTAGAATAGAGAGAGAAGTGAATAAAATATCTTGAAGGCAGCCTAAGTAAAAGAGAAAGATAGTCATAAAAATAACTTAGGGTAGTCGTACGTATATGTTATGAGATAAAATATGGGGTTGTCGTTTGTAAGTACCCTTGTATTGATTTACTAGCCTTAATCTGTATACTACTATCTCTCCAATATATATTTATGTTGGTAATCAGCCTTGCCATCTGATCTAAAAAGATTCATAAGTTTTGCTGTCATTAGATGGTATAAATAGTAGCTTGGTAGTTTCTTTATGTTTCTTGACTAAAAGGAAAGAACTGAATGATATATGAAATGATTATCTAGTTTAGATTCTCATTTGATATATAAATTTATTCATTGTGCTTGTTGTGTAGTCAACCATACTGTAGTCTTATTTTTCTTTGAATATCCTGACACTCTGCTTTCACTCGTTTTGACCTGCCTTTGTTTATATTTTGCAGGGAAAGGTCTGCAAAGATTGCCAGAGCCAGACAAAGTTCAGGTTATTATGCTCTGGACTACTCTTAAAAACTTGGCCCCAGCTCAGCAAGCTATAAATTCAACCATTCTAACTGTCCTATATTCTAATTTACTAGGTTCCAGTTGCTGCAGTTGTTATCATGGCATGCAATCGTGCTGATTATTTAAAGAGAACAATCAAGTCTGTCTTGAAGTATGTTGTATGCCTACAGTATAATAAGGTTTCATAATTTGTTGCTTTTAAAATTAGTTCAGCTGAATGCAGGCTTAGTTATCATTTATGATTCAATTTCTGTAACTTTTCAGATATCAAAGTGCCGTTGCTTCAAAGTATCCACTTTTTATATCTCAGGTACTAGCATAGTAGCGCTCTTTAGGAAATTTAGTTGGCTAGGTTTCTCTTGACATTATACTCGAATATTATCCTATTTTCTGTGAAATTTAGAGTGTACAAATCTGCAACCTATGGTTATTTTCTTTCTCAGGATGGACCAAATTCAGATGTCAAAAAGATGGCCCTTAGTTATGACAGTTTCACATACATGCAGGTAAATCTTGTTATTGATAAACCTTTCCACATAGCATGCTTATCTAATGAGCACAGCTTACTGCAGTTTTGCTCACCATTTGGTTGCTGGTATGCCTCTGCTGTTTTAGGCTTGATGAAACATCTTGAGAACAAAATTGATATTCAGGAGCAACTTTTAATATATTATTATGAGCCCAAACAATGAACACATACACAGTTGTATATCTATGGAAGTGTACTTAGGGTAGTATTCGTGTGCCGGAGCAAAGCCTAAGCATTGACCTGGTTTTGTTGCAGCACTTGGATTTTGAAATGGTGCAAACTGAGAGGCCCGGAGAGATTATAGCATACTACAAGATTGCAAGTGAGCATAGTTTTCTTCTGTGCTTATTGTCTCTCCGTGCTGAACTTCACTACTTGCGCCTAAAAACTTGCTTTTCCTAGGTCATTACAAATGGGCATTGGATGAATTGTTCTTCAAGTATAATTTCAGCCGGGTAATCATACTTGAAGGTGCAAAGCTTGAAATTAGATAGCAACTTTTTGTTTGTGCACCTTTTTCAATTTGAAACAATGCAATGACATTAGAAATGTCCTTCTTGGAATGTAGATGACATGGAAATTGCCCCAGACTTTTTTAACTACTTTGAGGCTGCTGCAGTTCTGCTTGATAAGGATAAGTAGGTTACTTCGATAAACAATCATTTATATTACTTTGTTCTGTGAATATTATAGGTAAGCATTTTACACTGAATGTGTTTGTGTGCTTGCTTGGCTAAAATCTTGGTAGGTCTATTCTGGCGGTTTCTTCATGGAATGACAACGGGCAAAGGCAGTTTGTGCATGATCCATGTAAGTCCTTAGTTATCTTAAGCTAATTCAGTCACCATCATGCATTTGAAAAGTCAAAGTGTGCTTTGGCTTTTCAAATGCTTGTAGAATGGAGTTCAAGAGCTCATGCTTGAAAGATGAATAAGTAATTGTGATTGTATCAAAGAAACATGTTTCTGAAATCTTTTTATGCATGATGCAGATACCCTATATCGCTCAGATTTCTTCCCTGGGCTTGGATGGATGCTGACAAGGAACATATGGGATGAGTTATCTCCAAAGTGGCCAAAAGCATATCCTTGTGTCTGTTTTATTTCTTTTTTGAGAAAAAAAGAAGAAGCATATAATATCATACCATTAAAATATGATATTTTTGGAAACTATCCTTGACAAGATTTCACTTACTGGGATGACTGGTTGAGATTAAACGAGAACCGCAAAGATCGTCAGGTTATTCGCCCAGAAGTCTGCAGAACATATAACTTCGGTGAGCATGTATGTACATCTTACAACTGTACTCTGTTATGCTATCATACTAGGCACATTATTCTTGATATTTTCAGTGACAGACACATATGTTCATTATTTTCTTCAGATAATAATTGATGACTATGCATTCAAGACCTGTCCCCATCTTCTTTAAAAGGACGCTCAATTTATTGACATATCTATTCTTATTATCATCACAGGGATCTAGCATGGGACAGTTCTTCAGACAATATCTTGAACCAATTAAGATGAATGATGTAGAGGTATTAACCAAAATTTCCTTTTTAACGGGTTTTTGTTCATTAATATGAATTATGCTTCTTTTTTTCTTCTCGTTCCAAAAAGGTTGATTGGAAGTCAATGGATCTGAGCTACCTGGCTGAGGTAATTCATATCTTCCAACTCAGGATCTTTTTTGTCTATGAATTTATCTCAGTTGGTCACTTTCCCTTTATATAATTTGCAGGATAAGTATGTGAAGCAATTTGCAGACATGGTGAAAAAAGCTACACCTATCTCCGGAATTGATGTGATTTTAAAAACAAGCAATATAAAAGGTGATGTGAAAATCCCATACCAAGATCAGCCAGATTTCGTACGCATTGCACACCAGTTTGGCATTTTTGATGAATGGAAGGTACGATATGTTTGCTAAATCTCTTCAACCGTATTCCCATCTTCGTTGACGGTTCATGTATGACTTGATAATGCTTTTACAGGCCGGTATACCAAGGACATCATATAAGGGAGTAGTGGTTTTCCTATATCAAACAGCAAGACGTGTATTCCTAGTGGGTCCAGATTCTCTCAAGCAACTCGGAATTGACTATTGAGCATGCTTCATAGAAGATGAGGTTTGTTACTTCGATTATGGATATGGAGATGAAATAAGTAACTCCATTTTGGTTTCGATGTCTATGATATGATTAATTTGACTGATGGACATGAATATTGGTGTCATTTTGTTATGAAACTACAGATTTTGTGAAGAGGGAGTAGTTGATACTGATTGCTTACAAGCACATAAGATGAGCCAATCATGTAATGAACTTAAAGACTGATAGAGGAGCTGGCCGTTCTTGTTCTGGTTAGCCTTCTTTAGAGAGTTAGGTGTCATGTTGCTATTTGGAGTCTCACTCTATATAAAGCAGCATGGAGTTGTACGGATGATTTTTATTTTTTTTCTCTTTTTAGTTGAAACCATTGATAATGGATGTCGACCATCTCTTTTACTGCTGAACCATTTATAGCAAAAAAAAAAACAATTTTTAAGTGTATCATATTATTTTGTGTATTTTTTTTGGGGAAACTTCAACAATATACTCTCTTTCAATTTTCATTTACAAGAACACACAGTAAATAATCTTTATTATCATAAACTAACTTTTAACCATTTAATAATGACATAAACTAAGGATCCACAATACAAATCTATTGATTAGACTAAAGATTATTAGAATGTTAAATAAAAAAATATATTATTTAAAAGAGATAGATAGCTGAAAAGTAAGTTTTAGTCTAACAGTAGTAGAGATTTCTCTACTAATCATTTCGGGAACTTTCACCTAATTTTCTCTTGCACTACAAGTGTTAGTTAGTTTTGATGGAAAAAGTCAGAATTAAGGTGAAGTTTTTATCACATGACTTTTAATTTTTTTTGAACACCTAATCTAACCTTGTCCTTTTACTTACTTGGCTCCTTAAGTTTCCTTAAGATTCTTGACCTCGGCAACATCCATGGCCCTCTTTCTGACGAGCTCTCCAAGCTCAAGTTTGAAAGATGTTTTTTTTTTCAATAATGGGAATGGTGATTTGGGAGGTGTTGATAATTTCTTGGCCAAATTGGAGAAAACTGATATGGGTTTCAACTTGTTTTGCAGCCAAATCTTGAGAGGTTGGTTCAATTGAAATCTTTGTAGCATTAGGATCTTTGTTACAATAATTTATTTAGCAAGATTACCGATTTTGGACAGCCTTTGTTATTCCTTAATCTAATAAGCTTTTAGGTACATTAACCCGTTTGAGTTTTTCAACTCGATCTATAATTATCTTGAATTTAGCTGATAATTCTATTGTTGGTGACATAGCTACTTGATCATCTCTGTCCAAACACCGAAACATTTGAATTTATCACATATAACTCAACTCTCAATATCGGTTTCACGTGAAATTATTTTCGGAAGCTTCCCAAAATTTCAACATTTAATTTGCATAAAATCATTTTTTTTTTCATCTTCTTTCAAGCCTATTGTATGTTGAAATGTCTCTCAACTTGGGTTCATCATTTGGGTAATCTTCTTTCCCTCCTAATTTATCAATATTTAATCCAAAAGTGTTTCTTTTTTCTGACAAGGGTTTGATTTATTTCGTACTAGAAACAGGTTTACTACCATAGAAGACTCTTCTGCCAAGGTTCTGAACCATCATAGCAAACAGCTATAAAGGAATCGTATCAACCCAAAAAACTTCTCCTAATTCTGGTACTGCAACATTTGAACTCAAAAAAACGTGCCAACAAAACCCTCTTGAGGGGTAAATTAGAGATTTTCTCCTTAACGTTAACTGTGTTAACCTAAATTAACGAAATACTGTATAACCTCTATAAATTAATACTCGATAAATTAATAAACATGATAAAATAATAAATTCCTCCGGTCCCGACTTAGGCTAGTGGTAAAATTAACAAAATTCGATAAGATAATATTTTTTGGGAAAATCCTTATGTAAATATAGGTCTCATCAATATCATAAATTAATAATTATATAAACTTACATAAAGATAAC
>JAYMSW010002754.1:0-13270 GCA_036897725.1 Erodium texanum | reverse complement strand
AACGGTATTAGTCAGTTTACAGACATTTACAATACATGAATAATGTTTTTTATAGACCTAATAGTTCACCGTTAGTTTTTACAAAACGAGATTAAGTTTACCATCGGTTTATATGATTATCCCTTAAGTTTATAATCTACTCCATCCTTCTTCTTTTTAAGATATAATAGAAATATATTATAGATTTAAATAAAAATATATTTATATTTCCTATTCGATCCAATATTTTTATTTTTTATTAAACACATGTATGGAGGTTATTAGTCCACACCATATGATCTAAGTCTTTGTCTCCTCTCTGAGATTGATGATAATATTAAGAAAATGGGAAAAGGAAAAAAGAACATGTTATGATTGAGAATCATGTCCTATTAGACCAACACAGATGTGTAGTTTATAAATCAATACCAATTATTTTATTCTTCTTTAAAATCAGTTGATGCAAAACAAAGTTTCGGTATCAATAAATTGTAAAATAAATAAATGATTATTTAGTACTAAACTACAAATCAGAACATCAACAGATAGACTTTCTCTTCTCCAAGACTAAGAGAATATTAATACTCATTTTTTTTTAGTGTAATAGATGCCAAATGTCTTCATTCCGATCAAAGGTATCAAAAAAATGAAACTTTACATGTGACATCCATCAAACACAAGAAAGAAAAAAAAAATGAACATGCATGCGATGTCAAAATGCAAACTATATACACATATATAAAGGTAATTACACCTCATAATTTTGTAATCCTTATTTGTTATAAATGTTGTTAATGTAAACAAAAAGGTCAAATTTTGAGGACACATGAGTTTGGTGTGATAGTGATGCAATATTTTTTACATAATGAAATACGAACATCAATATAAGGATTCTATAGATTATTGTAACACATGTAACTAAAGTTAACCATTTTTCTTCAAATTTAATGATAATTGCAACGAATACGAATTATATAATTGTAAAATGATACGTGTGGTTGTAAAAGAGACATAATATAACATTATAAACGGTAATTACATCGTTTATATATAATATTTCGAACTTTTATTACCTTTGAGGAGAAGTAAAGAGAAAAGAGAGGAACCCAAATAAGTAATGAAACCAAGTTGAAGAAAGAATAAGAAAAAGAAGGTAGATACCATGCTATGCATGAGTTCCATGGGATGAGAATTTTGGCATATGAGGGCCTAAAAAGGAAGAGCTACAGAAACAGGACATGCCTTTGGAATAAAAGGTCCATCATGAAGTGAGTGTAAGAACTCCAAATACCACAACTTGCAAGCAAGAGTATCTCTCCAACTTCCACAAAGGTCCACCACAAGTTGCTCTACCTCATATTTCAGTCTTTGTCAACTCACCCCTTTTTGTGCCCCTCCATTTCTCTTTCCTCTCTCATCTTCCTGCACTAAAATTCGGTTAACGAATAGAATCTATCAAGAACAACCAACAAACTAAATTCATGATATATAAATTGATCACTATTTTCGTTAAAAGGTTAATCTAGTGTATCATAAGTCCAAGATGTATACCATTTTAAGAGTAAGACACACATATACTCTTAGCAAAGTTACTACCAAAAACCTTGTTGAAGGTCAATATAGTCATTTTACCAATTGGCCATGACATCAATTCAGCTTCATAAACTTCATTACATGTTGAATTACTTTTCCTTTCTTTTTCTTTTCTTCATACTAAAAGTTCTGATGGAGAGATCGGATGTACCTAGGACGAGCAATCAGCGTATCCATTATATGACGTAAAAGACTAATCTAGTAGATCATGAAACCAAGATGTATATAATTCTTTCTTTATCACATTATTCATGACATAAGAAAAAAGATTCACATGTAAACTCTTAAAAAAGTTGCGTGGTTATTAACAAACCTTGTTGAAGGTAAATGTAGTAATTTACCAACTGGCCATGACTTCAATTCAGCTAAATAGACTCTATTCCATGCTATTGAAGCTGGATTTAGGAAAGATTTGATTCTTGAACAACTAGTTGATTGAAAATTCATTAAGTACCTTCCAGTTCTTACCAATGCTCCATCCACTGGATGATGCTCTTCAAGGCATTGATGCCCCTGGCTTTCTGCTGAATGCTTGATCATCATCAACAGATTTGATTCTGCAACTTTTGATCTGTCTACTCTGAGGAAGAAGAGGACTTTATTCGGAAGATGAAAAGACAATCCTATTCCCATTGCCTCTTTTCATTCTGCATCATGCAATTATAATATGATGTTATTTGAACTGTTTCAAGTTGAAGACTTCACTTCACCATCAAGTTAAAGAACCAACCAAAGGAACACTGAGTTATGTTTTGTGATAAGCTGAAACTAAATAGTTTTAGGCAATGCAACAAGAGCAAGAATCAACAAGTATTTACCATTATGAACATAACAAGCCAACAAACACTTGTTCTTTGTTGTTAAGAGATAATAAAGATCCATATTGAGCAGACCAACCTTTTTAGCTACCAGTAGTTCCCACAAGAGCATTCTCCGTTTCTGAAATGGTGGAAGCGTATTCGATCTCTTACTATGATATCTCTTTCATATATCTTCGAGATGAGTTTCATAACTTCATGACAATCCTCGCAAGACCTCAAGTTTTTTATGATCCTGATTTCGGACCCTGGGCTTGTTTTAATCAGCCCAAATGCAACAGCAAGTTTCTCACTGTGGTGGCGGAGTTGAAATGCTTTTTCCTCATTATCTATCTCAAGCAAGACCTCTGCAAGTCTTGGCTCATGCCCTTGCTTTCTCAATTGCTTCTCTATTTCCTCCAACTTTGTGTATATGTTATCTGCATCCACATGACTTGTATCTCCTGCTACAAATTCATGGATTGCACCATCAACCTCAATCCTGCTTGACCCTGCAGGCTTAACAAGTCTTCTTTCAGTCATCAACTCTCTCACCCTTGCCTTATCACGCCACTTCCCTGCTGACGCATACGCATTGCCAACAAGTACATAACTCCCACAATCAGCAGAATCCGTCTTCAAGAGTCCAAGATGTTTCATTAAACGTTCACCTCTACTCATATCCCCATGAAATTTACATGCCCAAATCAAAGTTCTCCACATAACATCATCAGGCTCAATGGGCATCTTTCTTATGAACTCCTCAGCATCCTTCAAATGCCCGGCTCTAGCAAGAAGGTCTACAACACATCCATAAAGTTGGATTGTAGGTCTCACTCCATACTTCTTCCACATATCATTGAAGAATGCTTGACCTTCATTGACCCAACCTGCATTTCGACAAGCTGTCAAGACTGCAGCCATTGTTCTTTCATCAGGCTTCACATTGGAACTATTCATCTCATGAAACAAGTCTATAGCATCTTGACAATGTCCATGGCTAGCGAGGCTGCAAATCATAGCAGTCCAAGCGTAAACATCTTTGTCTATAATGTCATCGAAAACCTGCCTTGCACCATCAATGCACCCACATTTTGCATACATGTCAATAAGTGCAGTAATCACATTAGCCTGCTGCAAACCAATCTTTCTTTCCACAACGATATTATGAACTTTCCTCCCTACTCCTAATGCCCCTGAATCAGCACAAGCTCTCAAGACCGAAACAATTGTGGCATCATTGACCACAACTTCCTCCTCCAGCATTTTCTCAAACAACATTATTGCCTCAACAGGCCTATCATCATCCACTAGCCCATCAATCATTGATGTCCATGACACCACATCTTTTTCAGGCATTTCATCGAACACCTGGTACGCAAGACCCGACTCCCCGCAAACTGAGTACATATGGATCAATGAGTTCTGGATAAACTGATCGGAACAAAAACCCAACTTGAATATCAATCCGTGGAGCTGCTTCCCCAATTGGGTCCGGCTCAAACGGGCGCAGGACTTGAGCACGACGGGATATGTGAACTTGTCGGGTCGAGGGGTCTTGTGGGTTGGGCAATGGAGCATGGAGAGGAAGAGGGAGATGGCCTCTGAATGATGGGTCGGGTTGGAGCTCTGGGAATAGGCTCGGATCATGGTGTTGTAGTAGTAAGAGTTCGGACCGGGAAGAGAGTTGAGGATGAGACGGGAATAGCTGAGGTCTCTGTCGGCTGAGAGAGCTACGAAAGTGAAGAGCTTTGAGAGGTTCTGTGCATTTTGTTGGATACCCGATTTCAGAATTCGGGCATGGAGCTGCTTGGCTTCAGCCATGGTGGTGACCTCCATTTCTATTTCCTAGTGAAGCACACAGAGATGGACGAAGGAGCTGAAGAATACAAACAATATCAGTATGAAGTCAACATTTTTTTCCATTTAACGACCTGTCGTTTCATGCTAATACCTTTTTTCTTATAGCTGTCGTTCGTTGAGGGCAATTTGGGTCTAACTCTCTCAGCAATATCCTATATTTTTGCGGACATCAAGATCCAGTCTTCTCTCATTCGTCATATTTTCTGTGTCATCGGTGATTCTGTGTTCGATTGACATCACTTTCTTGGCAAATAGTGAGTATCTATTGTCTCTCGCGTTTCCTTTCTGTCATCTGATTTGATTCACAGTACAATACAGTTAAAGAATGATGATTAGTGACATACCAAACATATTTTCTTTGGTTCAATTCATTTTTGGGATGATGGGTGTGGATTTATTGTTTTTTTTGGTCATTATTTGAAATGGGTATGCATGATTTGATCTGTTTTTGGCATCATTTCCTTGTCCATCTGTGCCTGTTCATTCAATTTTTGATTTAAAACCTATGATGAAAGACACTAATACTTGTGTGTTTATGTATCTGTAAGCTTTGATCTGAAAGCTATGGTGAAAGACACCACTTACTATGAAGTATTGGGGGTCAGTGTTGATGCCTCTCCTGGAGAAATCAAGAAGGCTTACTCAAACAAGGTGAGGTTTTTTTTTTTTTTTTTGACAAGACAAGGTGAGGTTTCTAGGAACTGTTGGTTTTGGATTTTTGGTAAACTTGTCTTTTATGGGCTTTTAGAACCTAAATCATATCTGAGTTGGTAATGGATGAACTTAGCTCGATCTCTGCTAACTAATTTTGTTAATATGGCAATATTGTTTGATGGATGAAATAATTTCCCTTTATGCATTCAAGAGTCAAGATGTTAAGTTGAGAAAATTTTGCTGCAAGTTTAGTCTCTACTTGTCAAGCACTTTTGTAACTCAAAATCAAACACTTAGTAGAAATTTAATGTGAGAGCTTATATTTATTACAACACTAATAAATTAATAATACATGTTGGAACATTTTGTTTTTGGCCTTTCATGTTTATGTGGCAGTAAGTTTTTCTTTTTTCGCCTGGTTTGGTTGACAGTTGTTTGGAAATTATACTATAGAAGAAGAAACAAGGAACAACTCTTCCTCTCCAATATGTGTTCGCAACAAGTGTAATTAGAACTTAAGAATGCGCACAAAGTACGACTAAGCATCAACTTAAGGGTAATATATGGGGTCTCTTACGCTTGTATAATCATCTTGTTTAGTCCTTTTGTGTTATATATTGTTAATGAATTGCATTGGGGTAAACCAATCCTGTTATACAAAAAATGAAAGAAGCAAAAGTAAAGATTGGGTTTGCTGGTGTCACCTTTACAGTTGTGTGAGAATCAAATGTTGACTGTTTCAGGCAAGGCTAGTTCATCCAGATAAAAATCCCGATGATCCAAAAGCTGCTGAAAACTTCCAGGTAAGCCCCTTTAAGCAGTTATTATTTACAGAAAAAAATGCACTTATTCCCAACTGTTCAAATGGAAGTGTTGTAAACACTGCCTTGATTTGAGTAGATATACTTCTAAAGGCCTCCCTATAGCCATAAGATCACTTGTGTTTTGTTATTTCGAGTCTCCATTGGAAGTTTATATAGTTCATATAAATATATTTTTTTGATCAAAAAGAAGGGAAATGCAATATCGCAGGTATGGGGATTGTAACCAGTGACCTCATGCTTGTTACATGAAGTCTGCCACTTCACTCACAATCTTTGATATAGTTCATATATAAAAGAAAGTATAAACATTTCTCTATTTGCATCTCAAGTTTCTTATTAGTACTTATTTTTTATGGCGTTTCATATGTAAAGATACTCGGGGAGGCTTATCAAGTTCTAGGTGATCCTGAAAAACGTGAGGCTTACAACAAGAATGGAAAGGAAGGAGTATCACTGTAAGTTATACAAACACCATAAACAAATAACTTCATTTGAAAATTATACCTAAAATAGGTCATTAATAAATAATGCAGCAGATTAGCAGAATAATACCTTATTATTGCTCTAATATGAACTGAAGTATCTTCATTGAGATACTTTTGATATCCATTATACCAATTATGCTTCTGCTTTTTTCCCTGTTTGGCAGAGAAGCCATGGTGGATCCTGCAGCTGTGTTTGGGATGCTCTTTGGGAGTGATTACTTTGAAGAATATATTGGACAACTTGCACTAGCTTCAATGGCTTCCGTTGACCTTGACGATAACATACAAGATCCTGAAGTTCGCAAGCAGAAAATTCAGGACAAGATCAAGGTAATAATGCTTCTTGGACCAATGATGTCTTTGTCCTAACCTTTGACTCACTTTTCCTGAAAATGCCCCATCTCTTCATCTGCAGTCAACACAGAACGAAAGGGAAGAAAAACTCATAAAGATTCTGAAAGACCTCCTCGAACCATTTGTTCAAGGTCAAACTGACGAGTTTGTCAACTGGGCCAATTCAGAAGCACGGCGCCTTTCAAAAATTGGTAATTTTTTTGCAAATCTTGCAAGCCTTTTTTTGTAGAAAATGAACTTTTAAGGAAGATGAGTTTGTCGTAATGCATCTTTGTTACCATTTCAGCTTTTGGAGAAGCTATGCTACATACCATCGGTTATATCTACACAAGGAAAGCTTCCAAAGAACTTGGAAAGGACAAGAGGTTCATGAAGGTGCCATTTATAGCTGAATGGGTAAGAGGTAAGGGACACCACCTAAAATCTCAAGTGATGGCGGCTTCAGGTACAAAGAAATTGGCTTGAGTTTATTAATCATGTTCAATCCTTCATTAGCCTGACCATATAGGTCATGTCCCAAATGTCTAGGGGCGGTGTCTTTAATTCAAATACAGGAAGAACTGAAGAAGTTGGATCAAGGAGAGAACAAAGAAGAGGATTTACTGAAAGCCGTTGAAGATAAGAAAGATGCCATGCTCAACTCCCTTTGGCAACTTAATGTTGTTGATATCGAATCGACTCTCTCACATGTCTGCCATGCAGTGAGTACCACCAATACCAACATCATTTTGCTTGTTCATATGTTTCATACATGAATGGAATGTGAAACATGCTACTGTTCTGTTCCAAGGTTCTGAAAGATCCTACTGCAAGCAAGGATGTTCTTCGCCTGCGGGCCAAGGCACTCAAAAAGCTTGGAACTATTTTCCAAGTAAGTTCTATATCTTCTTCGTGTTCTCTTATTCAAGGCTATTTCAAGTATCTTGAGCTTCTGCATAGTCATTTTCAACCTAGTTCAATATGTATTGTAAAGTCTGACCCGATGATTTCTCAGGGTGCCAAGGCTGCTTACAGCAGAGAGAACAGTCTGCGCCATGAAAGCAAGACTGAGGATACCGCTTCATCATCCTAGTTCGTACTTCTGATGGAGTTTCAGAAACATTGTCCAGAACTTGATCATGTTGTTCTTATTATGTATAATCTATGACTTGATTCTGTTTCGATTTGTACTGTGGAGCCTAACCATTAAAGGCCAATAATTTAGTGTAATCTTATGTATGATCTATGTTTTGATATGAATTATGAAGTCGGACCCGATATTTAATATCCGATGAAAAAAACTGGTGATCCATGATTTGATTTGGTTTCAATATGGATTGTAAAGTCTGATAAAATATCTGGTATCTAATAAAAAAAAAAGTGTTGTGATCTATGATTTGATTTGATTTGCTTTCAAGATGCATTATGAAGTCTGATCAGATATTTAATATCTAATGAAAAAGACAATATGTTTGTGCTTCACATATAAAGTACAACACATCAATGCACTGTAACTCCGACCAGGCATCGTAAACGTACCACTCTATGCAGCACCCTCCTTTTTCTCGTCGGACAAAGGAAAAGAATAAAGTTCAGATTATTTTATTTCTACTTTAATTCCCCGGGAATAAAGGGCAATGATATAAAATTACGTGGCTAAAATGCCTTTTTACATGCGTCACCTAACTCCGTTAAGACACATCTCCGCTACGCAAGAGCGCGCCTCACAGCACAAACGCCGTTAACGAAGAGCCGTCTAAAACGACCGCAGTCTCTCCTCTGCAACAAAGCAGAAGCAGTAGCAGCTCAGCTACCATTTTCTTCTCTCGAGAACTCTCTCTTTCTCTCTGGATCTTGCCTTCCGCAGTACCTCTTCGGCTTCGCGAAGGTAGGCTTCAATGGCGTCAGGTTCCTGATGAAGATGTGTATATTATATATATTTGTAAGGAACTATATGTATTTGTGCTCGTATATACATATAGTTGTGGTTGTTGTATGATTGTGATTGTGATTTTGTTTCTTCGTGTGGAATTTTTGAACTGATTTTTGTTTCTTATATGTATCTTTTTCTCTTTCGTGGTAGAATTTGGGGGTTTTGACTGTGAGAATCAGATTTTGGATGCGTTGAACTCGGATCTCTCTGATTAATACAGTGCTTGCCTTGTCTAATTTTAGGGTTTTTATGATTTGGACTCACTCTAAGTTGCCTGGTAAGAAGCAGATTATGCATAATGCTCGGATTTATGTTTTTTTTTTGTTCTGTTTCCGTTTTATTTGGTGTTTCCATGGCTGTGGTTGGTCTGAACAGTGAATTGTTGAGTGTACAGTTTCGGGGGAATTTTGATTGTTGGGATCAGAGACCATAAATGGAACAGTAGTTAATTTCTTTTTACTGTTGATTCTGGTATTTATTTGTAATTGATTTTCCCTATTTTGATATAGTTTTTCATATGAATGTAAAGATCAGTACCAGAACTCAAAAGGATCATTGAGCACGGGGATGTAACATTTTTGGCTCGTGCTGAAGATTGATGTACAAAATAGTTTAAACTTAAGTGTTTTGAGGGAATAACTCTTAACTCGATTGCAACCAGAGGTACGATGATTCCCCTTGACAGAGGTATTTGATCTCAATTAGGCATAAACCTATATTGCTTTGATATTTTTATTCTTTGGTTTTGAATCGACTCCTTGGTTATTGTGTAATATTTCGTGTGAACGTGTGAGGTCGATTATACCTGGGATGCAATAATTGTGTTATCGAACTGTTGATCATTGTATTAGTGGCTTATTTTGCTTATTATAATTCCAGAGGGGCAACTACTCTAGGTGGTCTGATTATTAGTTGGAGAATGAGAGTGTGAGTGACTGGAAATCAACAGAATTTTTAAGTGTGGTATAAGCATGGGGAATGCTTGTTGCATTGCTGCCAGAGACAAAACGATAGCACATGGATCAAGTAGTGAAGGTATGCATAGGAATATCCGTCATTCACCTTCATGGAGCTTTCGATGGGATAACCGAAGGCGAGTAGCTGGTGAAGAAACTTCTGTAAATTGGTTTTCTGATGGTGCTAGCCGAAATGGTGGACCTGATGCCAAATATGAATCCATGTATGGATCAGAAGAAGGAAGTCCAGTGGACAATTTTCTCAGAGGTTCTTGGCAAAAATCCCCCTTTTCTGAAGGTACAGCTGTGCATGTGAAGACCCCTGCCTCAGGTAAACTACTATTTAGAATGCTATTATGTGTCTTTCATATACACTTTATGTGCTTTCAAGATTCTAGTCTTGCTTCCCACTTCGTCACTTGTCAATGATTCAATTGGTGACATCAATTTTTTTATGATATGACACATTGTGAAGTGAAACTTGTTTCTTCGAAATGTTAACAAAAAGAATAACAGCGAAATGATTAGGTTACTATGTCTCTGTTTTTTATATCATGCATGCATGACGGAAATATTGTGGAATAAAGATTTATAAACTCTTTTGGAAAATAACTATAACTTGCCTTTAGATAGGCATTATACAAAAGAATTTGTATAGGTTGTGAACAAGGCACAGTACTTTTGTCCTATCATGGTCCACAAAAATATGCTTTGCATAACAGTAGTCAGAATCATGGTAGACGGGTGATGTCCCCACCTCCATGCTCTAGTTTCAAACTTGACTTAACAAACTTTAAAGTTGTCTATCTTTGGATTTGAATATATGATTGTCCCGGTTGATTTGCTTGCTGACTCATACTCTTAGCTGTAAAGCTGAACTAGCCAAAATATATCTTAGTTAGTGGTCGTTTGTTTGGAAATTGGAATGAGTTATAAGAGGCAAGATTGTGCCTTTGTTAAGTTCCTAAATGTGCCATTCATAACCAAGTAAACAAGTAGTTGTCGATTTTTGTTTTAGGCAGTATTTTTGTCATTTATTTTCAAGAAGTTCTGTCTTCTTTCAAATGCGAAACGTCTGTCACTTTCTTAAACAGATGCCCATCCACCAAAATGAGAGGTAAATAATTCTTTTAACAAAACGCTGCTTGAAAATTAGTAGGTCTCTTATTATATAAGAATAAGTGTCAATAAGAGAAAACAAGAGCTAAACAAATGAGACCTTAGAATGACAATATTTTACTATGTACATTGCTTTACTATTTGTTATTTCTTTTCTTGCGGATAATTTGTTATTGGCAGTGAAAGCTGGTTGATTCGGGACATCATTTATATTCAGAGTACATTTTGTTTTATTGTTCCATCCTCGAAAATGCTTCTCCATGACAATTATAAGCTGATACATTTCTTCCTGTTGCAGATCAATCTATCTCCAGAAATATCTCCATGGATATGAATTCAGAACAGGTAAAAATTATTCAAGGGAACAGAATGTATTGCCATCTCTTTGATCTTTTTTTCTTATTTGACACATTGACTATTCTTGGACAATATCTTAGATCCAGGAGTCAATAGAATCTCCAGCACCATCACATCCTTCTCCTACAAAGCTATCTCTTCCACTGCCTTCTACTCCATCTTTGCAACCATCCCCCTTGTCATCCCATAGTCCCCGGCATCCTGCCAGTTCAACCCCATCAAGGTGGGCCTACCGCTCTCCAGGGCACCGCCTATTACATCAAGTATCTGATAGCCGGGTACAGGGAATGAAGTCACCAGGCAGCGACTCAATATCTGAAGAAAGGCCAGTGCTCCCTCCTTGGAGCAATGAATCCAATTGGGCATCTCGTGGCGGATCCTCAGATGGTTGGTCTCTGAATGCCTTTCCAGAGCTCATGACCACATCTAATAGAGAAAGGTGGTCTTTTGACAGTGAGTCCTTTGGCCTCAACCATGACAAGCTTACTAGATACAGTAGCCGCTATTCATCATCTCCCTCAGTTGATTTGCAGACATGTGGGGTTTGCTCAAAGTTTTTAACTGAAAAATCATCATGGAGCAGCCAGAAGATATTTGCTGGCAACGAGCTTGCTGTAGTTGCTGTTCTTACCTGTGGGCATGCCTATCATGCTGAGTGTCTGGAGCATATGACTCCTGAAGTCAACAAGTACGACCCAGCTTGCCCGGTTTGTACTCTTGGGGAGAAGCAGACCATGAAGTTGTCTGAACAGGCATTGAAAGCTGAAACGGATATGAAGGCTAGAAACAGCAAGAGATCAAGGAACCGGATTGTTGATAGTCATGTTACTGGTGATTCTGTGAAAAATAGGGGACAAGAATGCAAGGGTGTGAAGATAGGTCCCAGTTCGAGCATGAAAAGCTCAATGAGCAAAGCACCTTTCTTGAGGCGGCACTTCTCCTTTGGGTCAAAGGGGAGGTCCTTGTCAGGAAATCATTCTACCAAGAAGAAGAGTTTCTTCTGGGCAAAATCTAGCGAGGAGTGAGCTTCTTCTCACCTTTCAGGAGGTAAAGCATCTCTCTTAAATATTTCTTTACATGATCCCTTTGCTTTGCCTTGACATTAATAACTAATCCTGCATGTTTAACACTTCAATCCGATAACACCACAATCTGGTCACCATACACAAAAGATATCGATATCTGAACACTACACACTCATTTGTTTACCTCCTGATATGTTGAGGATCTGAATGAGCCTGAAACTATGCAATTCAGCACTGCTTCACAACTGAAGTTAAACCACTGAAGTTGAACCACATCTATCTGTTAATTATCGAACCTTGATATGTTTCATACTTACAGATTACATCCTCAATCTCTGCAGTCTCAGTTGAAGTGTGCAAGGCATTGTGGTCACCTGAAACTTGTTTTGGAAAGACATGCAGATCGCTCTGCGGACGCATTCTGAAACTAAAACATGAGTAGCACGAGGAGTTTAACACTGTAAAGTAGTATTCAAGGGGGAATCAATACATAGGAGAAAGGAAGAAAAGGGAATAGTGGAATGAAAATGTATTAACAGATCTGTGATATGTCTCCATTATTGTTTCTTGCTGTACAGCTCCATTTGTTTCCTGGTTAAACCAATAATGCACGAATTGATGAAAAATAGAGAATTTTAACTACGGTTTTTGAAGTATTGGAATGCGCAGAAAGCCTATTTTGTAAGGTTAATTTTTATATTTATGTAACTTTTTTGAGACTGCGTAAGAAACAAAGTACGGTAATCTGGACCACCACATGCGGTGGCTATGGAGGAACCATTACACCACCACAATAGTTATCCTCCAAGGGTATGAAACATATTTCATTGGATCCTAATATTATGGGCCGTTATTAATATGATAAGTGGCCCAGACTATTTGACTTCGGTCCTTTAAACTGACACTGCTTACGTACTTCTACGTGCGCCAATCCCACATCGTTATAGGCTCGTACCACTGTATCCTTTAGTGCAAAGGAGACAGGAACCGGTGTCTGGTTGACGAATCATGACCGCGCGATCAGAGCGTGATTAACTGCTGGTCTTCCATCTTATGGTAGTCCCGGCTGTAAAGGATCGTTTCCAGTCAGATGTTGCCTCTGGCTGGGATGGTCATGCGGTTGTCCGACAGACCCACCCCATTTTTTTTAACAGAAGATACTATAGATAACAAAATATGTGTGTCTTGTTTGCAAAAATATCAATTCATTACAGGAGCTGCCTATGGCAATATGTACTTGTTGGCATTGAGCCGAAAGGCAAGATTCTATTCGATTTATTTTTGGGGCGGGGAAGATAATAAATCAAGCCTTTCTATTCTTGCCTTGGATCTACAATTAATCTTGGAGAACC
>JAYMSW010002753.1:0-13272 GCA_036897725.1 Erodium texanum | reverse complement strand
ACTGGTTAAGGAACTTAGGATTTTGAAATCTCGACAAGCCCATCGAGCTAGGTGTCAACATTACATCCACGCGGCACACGACGCACGTGCCGGATACACGCGCATGGGCATTGGATGATCTGCCGACAGAACGCATGTCAACTCTACAAGCGTTGGATGATCCGCTGACTGAGAGCACATAATCTCCATAGGCATCGAAGAGCCTGCCGACGGATTAACCGATGACGTTAGCAATCCTTACCGATGAAAGTACTATCTCCCGGGTCCTACTTTTCTCATTCCAGAGAAGGTCATTTCGTGCCCCCCCAGCAAAAGATCAATGCCCGCTGGAGCTCCTCGCCGGTCCTCTGCGCTAACATAGTCCAAGCCCAGTCATTGAGAGACTTAAAGGTCCAGTCCGCTTGCTCCATCCCCAAGTCCGCGCCAACTGGCAAGACAAGAAAACATGGGCCGGTGTCTCCAAAGCGCAGACAATACTCCGGGATCGCTACAGCCTTCTGTCGGAGCTTTGTGTTTGTGGGCAGACAATCAGTTCCCATTCTCCACATCAAGTTTTCAACTTTAGGAGGGACGTGGACTTGCCACAGTGCCTTCCACTTCGGTTCGGAGCCCATCTTGTGGTTCTATAAGCACCTCTCACAATGTACAGAACCAGGCATCCGGGTATAGTCTCCTGCTCAATGGGATCGCAGAGTATGTGTGTCGGCCGTAAAATGAGCTTCCATGCACATACGGTTGGGGTGACTACTTTCTACATAACCCGAGGTTGAATATGATTGTTGCACTAATTTATTTACTAAATATCAAACCATACTTCTTTACATCATATTTAATTTGATATTAAGGACATGCCACAAATACAACGTTGGTGTTATGTGGTAATATGTCATCCTCTCTTCCTCCGAAAAACATGAATCAACCAAAATTCATTCCCTTCAAAGATCAGAACAGAAAACTTCCTTGAACACATTTACTTTTCCGTTCTTCTGTGTTGATTCTGCAAGACCCAGAACTGCTAATTTCTAAGCTCATCTCCTCCGGGTTGGCTTAGAAATTAGCGGATTCTTCTTCAAGGTTCTGGGTCTTGCACGTTCACATTCGTATTGCACTCAACAGATATTTAGGGTGGAAAAAAAAAAATCAATCTTTCCTCCATTTCATTGATTGTTAGATTGTTTCCATTTGAAACTGACTTGGGTTTGTTTCCTTTCGTGCAAAAAAGTTGCCATTTTTCACGTAACCCCTTTTTGATAGACTGAAAAGGGTTTTTTTTAATTGGATGGTCTCTAAATTAGGGTTGGTCCCAAAACTATTGGGCAGTAGGGAGGTGGTTCTGAAGAATCTTGGTTTGCAATGATATGAGAAGGCAAGTATTCGATTTGGGAGTGACTTTAGGAACAATGGAATGTGGAAGAGCCATTGTTTTTGTCATTCTGCTCTCTGCTTTGTCCCAGGGGGATTCGGAGGATAACCCCAGGAGATTGCTAAACTGGTTGGAGCCTCCTTCTCATAGCACTGACACGGTATGCTTTTATTTTCCCCAACTTATTGATCTGTGTTCTGCAATTTTGGATAGTGATCATGCATATTATGTTATTTGTTACACTGATCCATGTAATGGTGTGTACAAAATAGCCTGTTTTCACTACTGCATTTGTGGATTTTAAGTAAGCTTAGAATGAGTATAACCACAGTTATACAGAATTGTTTTATTGTAAGTATCAAATAATTAGTTCTGTATTAGTATGTTGGATTTGAGATTTAGGCTTATAGCTACCTGTTGATGTAGCTTGAGGTTTAGTTAAAATTGACTGATAGGTTTTAGAAGAGAAACAAGAATTGGAGAAAGTGGGAGAGGACCCTCCATAGCATGTCTTAATATGATCAGATGTTCTAATAAACTACATGTTCCTTTGAGAAGCAACTGCATTTCTAACTTATGCATCAACATAATAGAATCTGTTTAGTTGCAAGTGCTACCAAAAATTGACTAGATATCCAATCAAGGCGAAGCAGGTCTGGACCCATTACAGGAAGGAGCTGGTGACCAAGAAGACAACCAATGAATTCAAATCGGCACAAGAAATGAAGCAAATCCTACTTGGTTCCCTACGTAATAATGGAGCAGGCTCCATGAATTGGCTCATGAGGTGTTTTGAGTTCCTTCTGGGTTTGCCTAATGCTCCCAGAAGACACCTAGCAAGTTATTCAGATAAACCCACACCAAAACAGAATGTTCCAGCTCCTCCTCCATCTCCACTTCCAGATGTTGCTGAGTCTCTGAAACCATCATCGTTAATCCAGCCCGTCACTCCTAACCCCATTTCAGTACTTGAGGACCCGAACCCATCATTAACAATTCAACCTGTCCCTGTTAGGTCCCTCCCAGTACCATCAGGTCTCAAAGCTCCTCCACCAAGTCCACAGTTGGCAATTTATAACCATCAGCAAACGAATTCCAATAGTGACACAATGCAAACTGTTACTGCCATCACTGCAGCTCTAGCAGGAATGGCCGTCCTGATAGCAGTAGTTCTGCTTTTCTGTGTTAACAATGGCGATGGAAAAACTGAACCCGTAGTTGGAACACAAAGTGGGAGGCCTCACCTTGATTCAAGCCCAACTGCTGGTACAAAATTCTCAAGCTTTCTCATTCTCTAATCATGATCGTGGATCTCTAATGTTTTTCAGATTCAATATTTGTAAATTTTATTTTCCTGATTCTTTTCACAATTCATTGAGTTCAGGAAACACAAAACTCACAATTGATGGTGAGAAGATTTCATCTTCTGAAAACAAGGGGGGCAAATTGTGTGATGATCATGTTTTTTCAATGGGAGAGGCACCACTGAGTCCTTCTTTGAAACCTCCACCAATAGAATCCCAAGCTCCAACAGAAGCTCAAGCTCAAGCTCCACCACCACCAACTGCACCGCCGCCTCCTCCTCCCCCTCGTCCAAAAGCCCCATCCCCTCCACCTCCAAGAGGTGCTCATGCTCCACCCATGCCACCCAGAAGCGGTTCTGGTAATAATAATGGTCAGAAAGCCAGGTTGAAGCCGTTCTTTTGGGATAAGGTTATTACCAGTCCTAACCACTCAATGGTTTGGAAGGAAATCAATGCTGGTTCTTTCGTGTAAGAAGATTATTAATCATCGTCCTTCCTTTTGTTTTTCCCCTGAGAAAAAAAAAACAGAATCTAACTTCCAAGTTGTATAGGTTGGATGAGGAGATGATGATATCATTATTTGGTTATGCTAGTGTGAGTCAAAAGAAAGCACAGAAGAAAAGAAAGCCCCAAGAGCCTCAGTTTATTGAGATAATTGATAAAAGAAAAGCACAAAATTTATCAATTCTCTTAAGAGCACTCAATGTGACAACTGAAGAGGTCTGTGATGCCCTTCGCGAAGGTCTGTCCCTCTCTTTCTTTTTATGTGCATGCAAGCAAACTTGCACAAAAGTATGTCAATACAAAATCACATACTATAAACATTCTAATCTATGATGGAATCAGGTAATGAGCTTCCCATGGAGCTCATTTCAACTTTGTTGAAGATGCCTCCCACAGAAGAAGAGGAGCTGAAGCTTAGGTTATACACCGGGGATATTATGGTACTTGGCCCTGCAGATCGCTTCCTCAAAACTTTGATCGCCATCCCCTTTGCTTTTCAACGGCTAGAATGCTTGCTTTTCATGAGCCTTCTTCAGGAGGAAGTCGCAGGGCTTAACGAGGCATTCTCTACTCTAGAGGTAACTATTCATTTATGCATATCAGTTTCTGTTTCTGCACTTAAATATGGCCCTTGAATGACAGGTGGCTAGCAAGCGACTCAAAAAAAGCAGACTATTCATGAAACTCTTGGAAGCAGTTCTCAAGACGGGCAATCGCATGAATGATGGTACCTACAGAGGTGGCGCTCAGGCATTCAAGCTCGACACTTTGTTGAAGCTCTCTGATGTGAAGGGAACAGATGGCAAGACCACTCTCTTGCTCTTTGTGGTTCAGGAGATCATCCGCTCTGAAGGCATACGAGCTGCTCGTGGGGTCGGCGCGAGCGCCAGCAGCAGTCTCTCAAGGATGGATTTGAGCGACAACTCAGCAGTTGAGAATGAAGAGCATTACTGCGCACTTGGCCTCGATGTGGTTTCAGGTTTAAGTGACGAGCTTGCGGATGTAAAGAAGGCGGCAGTGCTAGATGCCGATTCTCTGACATCCACGCTCTCACAACTTAGCCAGTCACTGGCCAAAGCTAAAGAGTTCGCCAAGTCCGGGGCTGAAGACAGCGATAAGTTCATCGAAGTAGTGGCAAGCTTTACAGAGAGAGCAGAAGTAGAGATCACGCGGTTAGTGGAGGAGGAGGAGAGGATCATGGCTCTGGTGAAGATCACGGGTGATTATTTCCATGGAAAGTCAGGCAAAGATGAAGGCTTGCGCTTGTTTGTGATTGTGCGCGACTTCTTGAGAATGCTAGATAAAGTATGCAGAGAGATCAAGGATGCACGAATAGCAGCAATGGCTAAAACTCACAAGAAAGGGTCAGCACCATTATCTCCGGAGATGCAACCGCAGCAATCAGTTGCTCGCAGCCTACTGTTCCCGCAGATCCTAGACCGGCGGGTGGAAGGTTCCAGTTCAGATGACGAGGACTAATCTCCGCTCCTTACCATTTGATCTTGTTTTTGGGTAGATGATAGATCTGTAAAAGTTTCTTCTCTTGCCATCAGAGTTAATCCATGATCACAACCTTAATTATACAAAAAAAAAAAAATTGGCAAGAGATCCTAAAATCACAAAAGAAGAGTTACCTGAACTTGAGCATCACTTGATTTTGGGAAGTAGTGTCAGGGCACATGTGAATATGTTGGTGTTCAAAATAGTTAGTTTACACAACAGAAGGTCTCACCACAACTTATTTTAATCATCAAACTCTACAGAGATGAAGCATATTTGATGTTCATACGCAATCGTCCAGGACATTACTCAGCACCTGTTCAACCAAATCAGTCATATCTGGAGTTGTGGCCTGAGATGTGCTGAATGAGCTCCCCATCATCTAGGCTGGATTCTGAACGAGGGTCTTTAGTTGCTTGTTTAGGCTCGTCACCACTTTTAACTTTTATGCAATATTTTTGTTCTGCAATTTTTACGATGTATAAGTGTAAGTAGGAGTCAATTTTATCTATGTAGAAGTAAGGGATACTACCACTTGATTTTCTTAATTATTATTAAGATTGATGTAAGAGTTCATCAAGTTACATGACCCCACCATTTTTATTTGGAAGAGAGAAGCCTCACAAAAATGGGAGAGGGAGAATCCAACAAGAGTAGGAAAAAATAGAGGTGAATGATAATACTGCTAATAAGATCCAAACTCTGATATGTTTAATCATTACACTAATTAGCTTTGGTTTTTATGCAATTTTAATGCCACTTAGATTTAGGTATTTAACTTTGTAGGTGAGGAGTGATATAATACAAATTTAAAAGAACCTAATAAAAAAAACGGTAAGTACACAACATTTCCCATTAATTTATGTTTCTCTCATTTAAAAGAAAAAGAAAAACCATGCATTTTTCAAAAAGAAAAGAAAACCCATGTAGCAAACCGTTAGGTTTTATGAATCATCATTATTTAACGTAGTGTGGAAAATGGAATAGGATCCATAATCAAAGACTTGACTCGGTTCTTTGACACAGTATCCGGAGCTCCATAGGCATCACCATGTTGGTAAATTTGATGGGTACTCCGAGCTAGGTTGAATGCAGTTTCTATGTATTTTCTCGGAAATGGACTATTTTGCTTCACTTTATTCATCTCCTTCCAAGTTCGCTTTATTAAGTCTCCTATTCTCTCTCGCGCAACTTCCTCACTAATACCAAGTTCTTTCATGGAACACACTATTGAATTTGTGGTTTCTCCTCTTTCTAGCTCAGCCTGCACATTTTAGGGTCAAACATAATTCAAATGGAGTACACATATTGTCATCCATTGAGACAAAAAATATGATGTACCTTTGAAGTACTCAGATCATTGTAAAGTCGGAAAAGAAGGGAAGGATGACGAAGGATGTCATGGTACTCATGTATGCAATGCAGTGCTTCTTTTGTGATGGCTTCACTTGCAAGAAAGTAGGCATGGACCAAAAAAAGAGCCCCCGAGGATGAAAGCCATGCATTCTCCAAATACTCATCCATTCTTGGTGTTTCTTTGTTGTGGTTCCACTTTGCTTCTTGAAGGAAGGTTTCACATAAATCACCCCACTGTAACATGTTTAATCACAAAGTTAGGAGATAGACTCATCAATTTCCATTACAGTTTTATGTTTTGATACAAGTATTAGTTGTTATCAAAATTGGTTAACCTAGTTGTAAAAAACTTTAAAGTCTTAGAGACTAGAGTTTAACTCCCATCAACATTATTATTATTATCCACTTTTGTGGGCCTCTCTTCCAACTCATATCGACCTAAGAGAAAATTGTTTTTGAGATATATTACCGCTTTGGATAGGTAGGGTATGGCATTTTCGTCGTGTTCCTTAAGGCTGTCATAAGCTATCTCATTCACGGTGTTGTATAGAACAACAAAACATAGCTTCATATACTTAGGAAGCTTTTTCACGTCATGAACATCCCATCTGAAGACAAAAACACTAAATAGATTATATGACGAAGAGACTATACATAAATCATTCTATAAATATACTTGACTAACCTCTTGACAACATCGGTAAATATCTCCAATTCATCGAGAGATCCATAAACGTCATATATGTCATCAATGGTGGTCATCAATACAGCCAATTTCGTGAGCCCTTTGAGGCATTTGCTGTATTGAGGTTCAAAAGCTATTCCCATGGCACAAAAGAAGCTTTCCACAAGTCTGTCCCTTGCAAAGCTTAACTTGCTTGATAGCCCTATTTCCTTCCACCACCTACACATTCAACATATATATTTATCAAACTAGATCACAAGCTACATAGGATTTGCTTCTTAATATTGCTCTTTGGCTGATGACAAAAAATGTATCGACTCAACTAAAAGTTTAAGTAATTATGGAGATTATATTACTTGGACACGTCTTTAAGATCTCTTTGAAGGTTCGATTGCACCATGTTGAAATCAAGCTTGGCAAGTTCGAGGAGCATGGGGTATTTGGTCTTCTCCTCATCATATTTGTATGCTTGTTCAATTGACCACCTAGCTTCCTGCCTTTGTGTCCTGTGGTGCAAAGGAGACTCCAAGGCATGGCTCACTCTGGCTCTAAGGCCTTCGCTCATCTTCATGCTCATCTTCTTGATCAAGTTCATTCTTGATAATGCCATGGCTCCTTCCAAGAGATCTTCTCCTTGGACGCCAAGGTACGAGGCTTCATATAGGCTCAACATTCCTCTAACATCCTCTTCAAGGCCTGCTTTGAAATTCCCTTGGCCGTCCTTAAAACTCTCCAACACATCTGTTCATATTGGTGTAAGAAAAACGAATGTAGTCGTGTTCGGGAAAGGAAACTTATGTGTGCTCGGAGATATATATCATGTACCTTGAGAGACATGGAAACCATGTTGTCTGAGAAGCCTGAAGCCGAGAGCAACAACATGAAGATCATGACCCATCTTGCCCAGTTCTTGCAAGGTAATAAATTTAAATTCTAAGGCTTTCATGATGTGTTCCTCAAAGTGGTACCCTAAACCAAACCTTTGAATGTTGTCAATCAGTTCAAGCATCGTCAATGGATCCATATCTTCATTTCCAAGTATATCATGCACCTCCTCAACCAACGCCTCTATCTTACGCGTAAATTCTTCACACTGCACACATGTAAAAAATCGAGTGATCTTCCAATTAAAACAATGAAGCAGAAGTTACACAAATACGGGACAAGTACATACATGTTCGGTTTTCAAGAAGCGAAGAGATTCATAATCCCATATGTTAGGTTGAAATTTTGCTGCAGCCGGTTTCTCTCTTTGCACTTTCGGGATATCGAGAGGCATTAAGGACAGCTGCAAATTTGTCGACATACCCAACAATTCTTTTCTGTCTAGGATTAAAGATATCTTAGTTTGATTCTTATGTTGGATTCTTTATATAGTGCAAATCAAGCCTATATCAACCTCACATACCTGATCCCATCGGAAATGTTATAATCAATTCATTTTTCCAACTTTAAATTATAGAAGTAATTGTTTTAGTTAGGTTGGCCAAAACATTGGCCCACATTTGTTCAATAAATTTTATAAGTTGTGCAGAATTAAATTTGACCTATGAATATAAGTATTTGTTAGACAACTTCTCATATTATTTATAAATGAAGTTGAGCATCGAGTAACAAACGTAATGATACTAAAAGATCAATATCTTCTATATTACAACCAATGTATGAATGAGCCTCTCTCGCCCGGCTATGAACTAATCTATGGATATAAATTTGAATGCCATCAATTATCTCTAAATCTTATCGAGTGTAAACATAATCTCCTCATATCACGTGAATCGACAACTACAATAAAAAGAAGGTTCCTCGTACAAAGACTATGCCTATGAATAACCATACTTAGTCTACAAGTCATTAAAGTCTCTCCCTTACAAACCCCAACCAGCGACATTCCTTTTAGAACACTAATATTTTTCTCTATCAGATGATTACTACAGCACGAGCTCGCAATTGCTTCAACTCTACATCAAGTAACAATTTAACATTCGTTATGAATGTTATATCATTATTCGAGCATAATTGAAATGTCTCGAGTAAGGAGATTATATCGTTAATCAACTCACATCTCTTGAGTGATTTAATGGGAAAGTTTGTGGAACTTGGGAAGAGATATACTTCGCGCACATATTTTGAATGTCTCCTTCATGATCAACGTTACTCATTTGGTGGAGAAGGTCTTGGTGATGAGTCTCTGACTTATACACATTTTCATATGTTTTTTTCCTCGTATTTAAGCCTATTTTGCCATTTGAAAATATCATTTTAGTCTAGTTTTAATAAATTCTTCCATGGTCAATATTACTTCTTATGTTTTTCTTTGGTAGGTACTAAGGACCAGTCCTTGGGAAGCCATGGAATACGAAGCATGAAACTCGATCATCCTAAGAAGCATCTTTCTTGAGCAACAAGAAAATGGATTTCAAACTCCCAATTGTCATCTATGCCCCCGTCGACCCTCACGTGTCCACATAACACGAGCTCTCCTATGCTACGCACATGCCACGCACGTCGTTAGCAGCGCCAATGAACTACACATCACGTCGATGTGCGTTGTTGGCAGCGTCGACGGAGTCCACCTTACTCCAATGTCCGTTGTTTCCAGTGTCGATGGGGTACACTAAGCATCATAATAATTAAAACTTTAGATTTATGATTAAGATTTGTAATTTAGATTTATAAATATTTTTAAAATTATATCAAAATTATTAAAAATCAAATATAATTTTTTTACTGTTCAATATTTCAATTTAAATTTTAAGTTTTTTATATTTTAAAATACTTTTTATCTAATGTCATGATTTGGGTATCTAAAAGTGAGAGTAAGATATTGTGGTGTTTTTAAAGTTCGAGGGCTTTATACCCTAAATTAATTGTACTTAACATATGATTGTGAACTAATAAAAAGGTAGTTCAGAGATCATTTTTTTTTATTGCAGTTTTATGCCCATGACCAATTAGTTGTGTTTGTATTCTCGAATTTGTATTATTATAGCAATTCCCCCTTTAAACTTTGTATATTGTTAGTTGTGTTCCGATTTTCCAATTTGTATTATTATTTTATTTAAATATTTTCATTTTACTGTTTATATTATGATTTATGTTAGATTTGTATTATCACGTAAAATAATTTTTATTCAAAAATTTAAAATGTATTCCAGAAATTTTATTATAATATTTTTTTATTGGGAAGTTTTAATTATAGAAACTGACAATTTTATCTTTTAGGGATAGCCTAATAGTCAGGGGAGTTGTTTTCTGGTAACCACCCGGGTTCGAATCCTGGTGGACACAAATAAAGTGTCAGCTACGTTTGACTTAAGTGCATATATATTGTGTTGTTGGTGCACATATATTGTATTGTTAAGTCTGATCAAATTGTTAAGCGATATATAAAATATGCTTATTCAAAATAGATTGTAGAAATCGTTATTCCTATCAAGTCTAATGTTAGTATTGTAGGCATTTATTTCCAAAAAAAAAAAAAAAAACTGACAATTTTCGTAGTAATCTGTTTCAACCACTGCTCTCATGTCTAATTTATGTAACGAGTAAATTCTATAAACTTTCTGCAATCTCCTATTAAAATACTTTTTCTATCAAAATTAATATCCACAGGGGGGATATTTAAGAAAAAAAATATCTACAGGGTGGATGGAAAGTTACTTTTTTTCGTCACGTGTACAATGAGTTTTTTTTTTTGAAAAATGCAAAACGAGTTTTTTTTTTTTTTTTTTTGTTGAGAATGTATACAATGAGTTTTTTCACTTTTGAAAAGCATTTTCATTTATAATATAATTTTCGAAACAGAGTCCTTTTCATAGAGAAATATCTAATTTAAAATACGGCTACCAAACAATCCTTCGTGTGGTCCTCCTAAATCATAGTACTATCCAACAATTCTTCGTGTTCTTTTTTTTTTTTTTTTTGTTCTTCTTTTTATTGAAGGCGTGTGGTCCTGTGAAAAAAATACAGCATAGTACAAGAACGTGAATATTGAGAATTTCATTTAACGATTCTTCTTCTTCTTTTCTTTTGTTGTTGAAAGATTTACCAACTATTCTAAATAATGGCACAGGAATCTAGTGACTAATTTTTTTTTTTTTTTGGTAATAAGTGACTAGTTTAGAAATTCTCAAAAAGAGAAATAATATTTTTATTTAAAAACTAAGTATCTTATACTAAAGTAAAAAATATTTTTTTACGAGAATAACTATTTTTCAATACTACGTAAGGGAAACTCCAATTCTAAACTATCAACGTTCACTTGTAATTATTAACTCAAACTCACCTTTCGCCTTAAAACGTAACTCATAACTTTCGAAAATTATTAGATGTTGACAAAATCTTTTATAATGGATGGAGATGTTAGCTTCACACTTGAAATGTACAAATTACTTTCCTGAAACCAAAAGGTGGTTGTAAGCAAATATCACATAGTTTATGGCTAGTATTTGTTAATTTAAAAGGAAAAGTGGTAACCATAAATAATAGTTCCGCACACATCTTGTTGTACATGAAGTATTTCCATTCTAATTGAAATGAAAAAAAAAGGTTTCCATTTCAATTTACAATAACTTGGAAAATACATAAACCAAAGACCAATGTAATGGAAAAATTGTGGTCTTGGCAAGTTATCCGAAATTTGCCGCAACATATCGTGGCCGAAATTTGCTCTACCATAGCTTCTCAAATTTTCGATCTTCAGAAAAGAGGATCTCGTCCATCAAGTTCGATGATGGCACATTGTTCTCTTCTCCTTCGGATATCAAGAACCTAGCACTTCATGAACCATTTCCCCAAGCTGCACCCCCCCGAAACCTAGAGGAACCGTTCTCAGAAGAAAAGATCTACTAGACTATTGCCTCCTTCAATGGGTCTAAAGCTTTCGGCCTAGATGGTTTCATCCTCAAGTTCCACCAAAAGGACTGGCCCATTTTGAGGAGGGACGTCATGTGTTTCATGGATGGCTCTCACATGAATGGCTTGAACGCCACTTTTCTCAGCCTCATCCCCAAAAGGAAATCTCCAGACCTTCTCGGATTATCGGCTGGTCCTCTTAACCAACCATCCCTTTAAAAATATGTCCAAGATTCTTGTCAGAAGACTGAAACCTTTACTCAGCTTTCTAGTCAACAACGCCCAATCAACATTTGTTGCAGAGAGGCAACTATTTGAAGGTGTACTTTTGGAAAACGAAGTGGTACACTCCATGAAAAAGTCCCGCAACCCCTCGGTCATGCTTCAATTGTACTTTGAAAAGGCTTTTGATAAGCTAGACCGAAAATAACTCAACACGGTCCTCACTCGTATGGGTTTCGGGCGTAAGTGGAAAGGATGGGTCAGAATAAGCTTGAAAGCCCATATCTCCATTCTGATTAATGGGTCCCCAAACGAGAAATTCCCTATATTGCAAGGAATCAGCAATGTTGTTCCCTCTCACCCTTCTTATTCATAGTAGCAACGGAAGGGCTCCATCAATTGCTTGAACATAGGCATAGGTATAACTGGTTCTCATATATTAGGTTTGGTGCGAACAACCTCTCAATTTCCCACCTACAATTCGCTAGCAATAAGGTGCTTTTTTTTTTTTGTAAAGGAGATGTCTTGGACCTCAAGAATCTCAAAAGGGTGCTCTTGGGGTTTGCATCCTCTTCAGGTTTGAGAATAAACTTTTTTAAGTCCAAGCTCTTTTGCTTCAACTGTGCCCCCTTATACTTCTGCCTGGTTCACCGGCCTTATCGGGTGCAAAGTAGAGACCCTTCCAACTTGCTATCTAGGCTTTCAATTCGGTGCAAATCCGAGGTTTATCTTAACATGGGACCCATCACTGAGAATTACAGGAGCTCGCTTGCTCTTTGACAGACAAAACATCTTTCGATAGGTGGAAGGGTAACCTTGACAAACTCCTCACTTTCTATCCTTCTTATATTTTTTTTATGTCAATTTACAGGGTTCTTAGATCAGTCCTTTTGCTTTAGAAGACATTTAGAGAGATTTCCTTTGATCCTCCTCCTCAGCCAAGGGCATGTGCAAAGTGTCTTAGGGTATCGTGCGCAAGCCCAAAGAACAAGGGGGCTCGAGATTAAGTGGCTCGACGTTGTCAACCACAACCTCTTAGCCAAGTTGTAGTGGTGGTTTGCGGTTGAACACGACTCGCTTTGGAAAGTCATGATCTACTCAAAGTATAATTGGAATCCTCTAGATTGGGATCTAGGCAAGTTTGGCAACGACCATCTCTCTCCGCTGTTGGCTCATATTTTTGCACCATCTAGATGTTAGGAATTTGAAAAACCTATTCGGCACTTCGGGCCTTCAATGTGTCACGGACTGAGAGTTTGACAACTCAAATCCATGTGACTCTCAACCAAGTCCAAGCAATTAACGTTTACTTAACTTGCATAGAGATCAATCTTTACTCTTATGTGACCTAAAATGCTCTAGTTGCTAAGAGAGCAAGGAACGAAAGAGAGAGATTGGTCAAAGAGAGAGACTTTGTATTAAAGAATGAGTGATTACAAATGAGGAGCTCACCCCCTTATATGATTGAGCTCCCTCAAATG
>JAYMSW010002752.1:0-13281 GCA_036897725.1 Erodium texanum | reverse complement strand
CTCCTCGGCCGTATCATAGGTACCTAACCACAACCGTACACGTCTCAGAGGGTCTCTAATCTCAGCCGCCCATTTCCCCCACGGCCTTTGCCTGACCCCACGGAACTTCTTCCCGGCCGGCACCTTCAGCGACTTCTTGCTCACCGGAACAATAACATTCTTCACCGTTGCAGCCTTTTTCCGGCAAGTCCTCGACGACCCACTCCTCCAAACCGCCTCTTCTTCTCTAGAACAAGACTCAATAGCAATCTCATTCACAAACCTCTTCACACGGTGGCACCGGAACATCTCGTCGCCGCCATCCTCGTCGCTGGAATAGTCGGTGGCGTCGCCGTCGGTGACCGATATCCGAACAACCCTCGGTCTTACAAAATTTTCACGGGTTTGATTCTCCGATCTCATGAGCCTGGTACGAGTAAAATGTTCAGTGACTCTCACAGTACTAGGAATAGGATCCATTTTGCTAAATCCTGAGTGGGTTTGTGTGTGGGTCTCAGAGTGGCATTGGGAGTGAAATAGAGAGCGAGAAGAGCGGAGATTCCTTGGAGCGAATAAAAAGGGTAAAGTTGATCACCAGGAGGAGCAAGAACACGTCAAAGAGAAGCTTGAAACGCAGAAAAATTAAATAATAAATAAAAAAAAGAGGGCTCAAAAGCTCGTGAAAGAAAGAGAAATTTCAATGGAGGCGTGCGTGAAACGGTGCTCGCTGTACGGAAAGGAGCGAGTGAGGCACACGAATCGATAGTAGCGATTTGGGTATAGAAAGGCAAAACTGAGACTGAAACAGGTACCGGAAAGGCAAAGGTTTCGAATAAATGTCTCGGAATCGAATCACCACCACCACAACCGTTTAGCTACACACAGCTTTCTCGTATGTGCTCTCTGTCAGTAACCAGTAACGGTTTTCTGGTACTTTCTCGGACACTTTCAGGGAAAATCCTAGGAAGGAAAATTTCAGAAAGTATTGGATGAGAGAAAGAGAAGGATAGATTTGGGTAGAAATTCGAAACAGAGCAAATGGAGCAGTAGAGTTACAGTGGGTGCCGTTTCTTCTTATTTTATAGCACACCAAACCCGCCATTTATTTATTTAAATAATTTAATACCAATTAAATCGCTTTAACCGAAAATTAACATGACCGGCGGGAAGTAACTCCGGCAATGTACATGCGATTCCGACACGTGGGTTCTTAGTGGGTCCCGCCAAGTGGAAGGGCAGAGATCCAATGGTGCGGGTGCTGACTCGGCAAAAGATTTCTTCTCGAGAACAGTGATTGCAGGTCACGTGAGAGACCTCGCCTTTGACTGACTTATAAAGAATGCTAATAAAGCATTAAACACCGATTAATTACTAATTACCCACTGAAATCTTTGTTACTGTTTCGGTAATTTTATTTTGACCGACCAGACCGTTACTAGTGAGCGTGGTGGGTGGGTGGGTTAATTTATTTTATTACAGTACCGTTTTTTTTTGCTTTTACCTTAAAAATTGTTTTGTAAATAGTAACAGTACATGTTACAGCTAAGACTAACGTGGCAGGCAACCTAGGATATGGAGCCATTTAGAAGATATTTTTTCTACAGCTATGTACTTTTTGTTGTGAGAAGAGTCAAGGGTAATTTTGTAATTAGGACATAACATAACGCTAATATTTTCTGTAGATTTCTGATTTTTTAAATTTACAAGTCAACTCTTTCTTAGGACAGTAATTATTTTCCGTTACAATTAAAATGTGATACTCTGTTTAAATTTTCGATAAGGGGTGTTTTGGTAATTTTGTACCCCTGTTATTAGCCGACTTGAAATTGAGGCTATTATGGGACAGTAGAGTAAGTACGAATAAATATTGGGGGCATGGGATAAAAAAAAAATTAAAGAAGGGTAAGGGTTTTAATTAAATTCACGTGATCCATAATAGTTTAGTAGGTGTTATTGGATACAAGTAATGTGAATGAACAAGAAAGTCAATTTTGAATTCAATTCAATTGCACTAGAGAGAGACAAAACCGGTAACAAGAGTACACAATAGTGTGTTTTTTTACAAGTAAAACTGATATTGATTATGGTAATAATTATAAAATTAAAGGTTAATATGGTAATAACGTTGTATAGAAAGCCACTAAACATGTGTCTCTCTCAAACGTTATTTACACTCGAATTCAACAACTTGGTTCAACAAGTTGACCACTGTCTACTCGTTTTGTCTCATTTAGAGTCTCTTTCTCACTATTAGATGTTTCAAAATAAAAACGTGATAATTGCATATTAAATATATATTTTGCAAATAATAACAATGGTGCACGATTTATTTACTTCTTTTAGTTATCCCGACTACACGATCGATAATTGATAAAAATAGTTAAAATCGAAAATAACGTGTATATTAAAACATGCATTTGCATAATTTATATAACGACTTTATGTAGTTTTGTAGTGAACTTTACAAAATTAATTAAATGATTATGGTTTATTTCTTTTTATCGTATATATGAATTTAAACAATAAGTTACTGATAAAAAAAGTATAATGCATACTTTAACTAACAGTTCATGTAGTTTTGTAGTAAACTTTACAAAATTAATTAGATGATTAAAATTATTCTCTTTTTATCGTACATGAATTTAAAACGATAAGTTATTAATATAAAAAAAAGTATCTTGGATATCGAGACAGTTACGTATATATTTAGTCGGAAAATATGAACATATTGAAATACCTTTATTTTGGTTTCTAATGGCACGTAGTACTCTGATTAAAAATGTGTAATGATTAAGTCCATGTAATATTAAACTTCCTAAGATCCAAAACTTAGTTTGTCATGTCCGAATGTTTTTGCTTGTGTTGTTGGGTATTCTTTGATTTGTTTTCTATAAGACAACAACAATCCAAACCTTTTCAAGAGCGATCGTTTTGTGGGTGTTAGGTGTCACTCAGAGTAGTTGTTGGCTCTCAACAGCTAATGGGACTTCCAACCGATGAAGAAGTTAAAAAAAAATCACACAATTATTAAGTCATAATTAGCCGATTTTTTCCATCTCTAAATTAGGATTATTTCACAATTATTCGAAAACAAATGGTTGTTATCAGGTACACGCTTCCAAATCTTAAAACTTGTAGTTATTTTGATTTGTTTGGTATTTAAGTAATGAAGTTTGATTTGATAATAAAACACAGGCTTAGAAAAATCTATACAATAATGAAACTTCATCTCTTATAGAATATTAAATACTAATCATATATATTTGACCGACGAGATGTCTTTATAGATTGAACTGAGGGATAAAGAGGACTACTACCAAGCTGGAGATGATAGCAAAAGATTTCTGTGACCATCAACTGACAGTGCTGATCAAGTAGACAAAGAGGCTCAAGCTCGTGAAAGATTTACGAGTGAACGAGTCCTTAGATTGGATAAAAGTTGGAATAACACGATAGGTATGGCTAGATATTGGTTATCTAACTTGTCAGTAAAAGATTTCTGTGACCATCAACCGACATAAGTCAATAAAATTTATTAAACAAGGAACAAATCAAACAATTTATTATTTTGTAAATAACATAAATTTATATATCGATTACGTTTTTACGATGAATAAACGTTAATCACCGTACTATTATCTCTTTGTCAATATTTTTATTTAATAAATCTTAGCTGCAGCTTGTTACCCACAAAAATCATTGATAACTGTGACTAGTTTGAGATCCAATGGTTTAGAAGATGGAAACTGAACGTTTGTGTTTTATATTTGTGTTGGAGTCTTTGTCCGAATCCCACCACATACATAAGACCCGAATGGAACCATTCATATGAAACCAAGCAACACAAGAACATCGAACTCGGGACAACATAAAAATAACAACATAAGACAGTTATTGGTTCAACAAAAGTGTGATATCTCTATTATTTTCTTAATTTTTTATTATTTATTTTGTTTTCTATTCTATAGATGGCTCAACTTTACCTTATAACTTCACGAAAGTGAAGTGGCAAGTCAATTGTCATCATCCCCAAGAACTTATGCATTTTTTTGAGCCACAAAACAGAGAGATACCCAATTATTGTTGTTATTTTAAGTAATTAATTCATTTTTAGTTGATATGATGATGTGAGGATTTCGAAATATATGTACTTGAGGTTTTAACTTCTAATTATTTATTTGGCAATCATAATGTTTATGAAACATATGCCCAAATAGATGGTGACAATATTTACATTTGGGAATCCAAAAAAAAAAATACAATAACCAAGCAATTAATTAATTTGGATACAGCTCTCTCCAAAAATATGATAATTACTATGTCAACTAGCACTAAACAATGAGTTTGAAGACCACAAACTTGGAGGTTACCTATGCGACACTTTTCTTTACATGTTAAATCAGTAACTTATGAAAATATATTACTCCTGATCAACACATAATTAAGTGTTTAAACAGAAGAAAAAAAGTTATTCCATAACAGATCGAGGGTGAAATATCTCACCTCATTTGATGATTATACGAACTATTGTAGTTAGTTTATCATTTATATTGTTTGGATTTAACATTAGGTTATAACTGTCTTATTGCATTTTGATAGATAATTATCAATATAATTTCTTATAATATCTTCAAATATTGATTATTCATAAGATAGTACTCATCTTGACTGACCATATATAATGAGCATAATATATATTGTGAGTTTAGTTGTTGCATTGTATCTATAGGTGGACTCATCCTAATTTCTAAGCAATGTGGCCCTTTTGAGTATTTTTTCCCCAACAGATAGTCATTTTTAAAGTCACGATTAAGGATTAAAGGGCATGATTATAGATTAAACGATAAGCAAATCATTGAAGCTCATTTATTTTATTTTTGATATTTGAATTCATAACTTTATAAGATACGTCCATGGTTGGCAACTCGACATCGTGGTAATGTCAGTCAAACGAATCTGATTGTCTAAAACTGTCTTCATTAGAGACAATTCTGACTCTGAGAGCTGATCAGCTCTGTTAAGTACAATTAATGGAGTGATTAATTTAGGGTTTATAATGAACCTGATTTTCCGGGGGCAAGGTCCTTCCCAACTCTCATGCACGACTCTCATTAGATTAATCTGACTCCATTACTTTGAATAAAATAATATCAACATGTGTTTACTAAAAACTCCCAAATGTTATGCAGTGTATAAAATTACTTTGGGACTGAGATCACAGCTATGCTTTAGTTAGGTGCTTTTTATCTCTTCCTTTTCTTTTATGGGGAACAAAGCCACCAATGCCATATTCGCATGGTTTCCGGGTCTTTTAACGACTCTCTTTTGGACTGTTTTATTTATCAACCTCCAACCCATAAAAACGACTCCCTTCAACCCTTGTTGTAGATATTGAGAACTATTTTTTAAATTTTTTTAAAAAGTTTATTGTATACTAATCGTATCCGATTAATCAATATATAGAATTGTCCAGACATCTAAACTTTCAATTTATTGTAAAGATCGTGTTTCATGACTTCTAAATGTAATACTTTATAATAATAGGTTCGAACTCTTCCCTTTGGAGTATTACGGAAAACTAGGGATCGAAGAGAGGAAAGGTTTTGACTTAGAATATAAGATTTAAGAAAATAAGTTAAAACTTAAGTATCATTTTCAAAAACGGCCTCGAAATGTAACAAAAGGGTTCAAAATAGGGCTATATCTCTCTAGGCGTTATTATATAGCTGGCCCTATATGTTTTTATGTCTTGTATGCAGATAAGGGTCCGCTTTATTACTTTGTTTCCTCGCTTCTGCTTAAACTCTGTACTACTGATATTTTTTTTCCATGCCCTTCTCTTAGTCCCACAGACAGGACAGCCACACATACAAGAGAGTGAAAACTGAGGATAACAAAACAGAGAAAAAAGCTGAAGTACTCTGTAAGTTGAGATTTCCTAACCATGGATTTTCCTTATCGTCGCCACTATATACACTGTCTGAGAAGCAAATCTGTAACTAGAGATTGATTATACAAGTCAAAACAAAAATTACTGCTATTCATTTACAAGACTCAATAAAAGGATGAGTCAAGAATAGGTCGGGTTTGTGTTAAAAATTGCATGTAAAAATATCAGATTTGTATGCATTTCACTATATTAAAACAGTATAAAGTTACGTAATGAACACCAATAGCTACTGAGTTCAAACAGAACAGGTGCAATTGACCCTGGGCAAAAGATATTTGAAACCATTCTTCATAACTCGGGTAAATTCCCATACAAACAAATAAAAACAGAAACTGTGTTGATGACAGGTCCAGATCTCTCCCAAATTCGGTCCACATTTTAGAGAGATCACACACTTCTTCATTACATATTATATTAGACCGAAGTCACAGGTCCTCTAACCCATTGCATACTTCTGGGTCCAGCTCCTGGCAGTAGATTCATACTTGCTTCTGTCAGTCTTGTACATGTGGGCGATTTCTGGCACCAAAGGATCATCGGGATTTGGGTCTGTTAACAGGGAACAGATGGAAAGCAGTACCTGAAAAATACATAAAATAGAAAGTTTTACAACCATTTAACACCAAAAAGAGAGAAGATTGTGCATCAAATACTGTGTTATGATACCATAGGATAATGAAACACTGGCCTCATTCACATATATAATTAGATAATGGTACTTGGAGAAACATTATTATAGTAGGAAAGTTTAGGCAACAGACTAATAACCTTGGAAATAGTAAGGGCAGGGCTCCATTGCTCTTTCAAAATATCAAGGCAAATGCTACCATTGCTGTTGATATTAGGGTGGAAGACCTTTGTCCTGAATGCGACCTGCAATAACCAACAAAAATCAAGTGAGTGCAGAGAAAAAAGGGCCAGCTACATATTCATTGCAACATGGTTACAGCACAAGATTTTAGTACACTCCTGGTGGAGGACTCATTATATAACAAGCATAAAAGAGTTTCTTGAAGCACGACTCAGTATTAAGGAACCAATGTGGCACACAATTGGCGCCTTCGCCGCCGCCAATTGCCAAACTAATACTCCTTCCATGTCAGACTACTTTGTCTAAAATGAAGTTTTCCAAAACAAGTTCACACTTTCCTCTTGGTGACTTAGTCATGCATACAAGTGTAACTCATGTCCCTAAGATTAATTTTAATTTTGTTTGGTAAAGAACACAAGGGTATATGGGATAAAGCCTGCCACTACATAACTCATCCTTAATTTTTACAGAAAAGAGGAATGTAAGAAGTAATAGTTAGTAATATATCTCCGAAAAAATAACTGGGCAATACCCTCTAGTTTATGGATTAATTTATCAATTTTTTATGAACGTATCAAGATCCGAACATGTATTCATTTAGAATTTATATGCATGAGGACAATCTGTTGAAGTACCTTTGGTGGTTTGAATGGATAATCTGGAGGAAAATGGATAGTCACAAGAAACACTCCACCCGCATATGGACTATCAGGAGGACCCATGATCGTTGCTTGCCAATGGAACATGTCTTCAGCGACTGGGCCTAAAGGTAAACAATAAGTGAGTAATAAGGAAAACAGTTGCATATGTACCTATGATGACTAAGAACATTAATATCAATCTGAGAAACAATAGGAAGCAGATTTTCAATTTCCTACTAAGTGTATATTTGGACATAACTCATAGACAAGCAGTTAAGGTTATCCAACCAAGAGTTATTGAAGTCAACATTTTGAACACAAGAATGTAACCTAATCAAACCAATACCTATTAGGTGGAAAGTGAAATAGATTGCAAATCCTTATGGCGACTGGCACAAGGGAGGTTATGCAGAGAATCCAAAAGTGATACTGATGAAATTCTTCAAAAATTGGCCATTACATAAAAATAAATAGTGTACATGCACGATCTGATGAATAGTTTTATCAACCTTACAGGTGATCCTGATGCCATCATATGATGATGATACGTTGGGGCTCGTTGTAGGTCTTTTTATTCAGCACAATGTTATTTCTTTTGGGCTTATATGTAGGATTAGCCCATCCATTTCATTTAATTGCTTCCTGGGCTTGTATCCCGGCCCAGCCCAAGGCCCTTGCTGTCCCTTTAAGTATCCTTTGAGAAATGAGAAATCCAGAACCTTCCTCATTGTGTTTGTCTCTTCCTCTTACGTTCTCTCTGTGTCTACTCTCTGTCCTTCTTCATCTCTGGTCCCTCTTCCTTCCCTCTCCCTCTAACATTACTCAATATAGTAACCCTAATCTCTTAAGGGTTGCGCCTCCATCATCCCCATTCCCTTTCCTTGTTATCACTGGTATCAGAGCCTGGTTGAATATACATGACTACTTACAGTTTTTCATTCCTAAAAACATTGGGTGCATAGATACAGATATCTATATTCTTCTTTCATTTCAATCTCCAAAAACATTCATTCATCATAGATTCATAGTTTCCAAGTAAAATGTTACTCGAAACAAATATAAATTCTTCATTCAACTTTCAATACAACAATAACCTTCCCAGTCATCTACTAAATGCTCACAAATTGCCAATGTTTCTCCATTCTGAAGTTACACTAGTTCATCCACGAGCTAACATGATCTATTCCTCATAAGTAAACTATCCAAAACTTTGGGAAGGCACAACTCTGAACTCTCTACCAGCTAATTTATTTTCAATGAAGCTCGGGAATTCTCAGCTCACCTAGAGGAATTTGAGCGGGGAAAATCTTACTACAACAAACAGGTGCCTGATTTTGATGCAGCCATACAATCTTAAGATAAAAACTAGACAATTACAAATACATAACAAGTCCTAAACAAACAACCTTCCAGATCCTATGACCAAAACATATCATTCTTCATTTGCACATCCTAAAATCAACTCAGATCCCCAAAACAACAGTAGAAACCTAACAACACCAATCCGTCATAGCATAAGCTCAATTGAAGCTCAAAAACATCAATCCACGCAAACCGAAAACCTCCGGACAACAAAATAGCACGAAATCGAGAAGCAAGACAAGCGGATCTGGAAAATACCTGCGCTGCAAGAGGTAGGAGGATCTTTCTGGAGATCCTTGAGCTCCTTCAAGATCCGCTTCGACGCCATCACCACCAAAATCCCTAGCGAAACAGAAACCCTAGATCCCGTCAAGCTCAATCCGGACAACGAAGACGATGAATAACAAAAAATCACAGACACGATGGAGGAGAGAGAGAGAGAGTACCTGATAGATCCTCCTGGTTATCGAGATGGAGCGAGATAGGAGGGAGCCGAAGAGAAAGCTCTCAACAGTGGTTTTGGACAAAAATACAAAGCACTGAGATGGAAATATGAGGGTAATCCGATTCCCGATTGGCCGCCCTCTGGGCCCCACACCCAACCCACTTTCCTATTTATATTTATTTCCTTTTTCTTTTGGGACTTGGACCGGTACGCGTTTTTGCCGGTTGACTCAACCCCACTTGTTCGGCTTTTCCAATGCTTTTGCCTGACCGGTAACCGGCTGTTTCTATTGCGTTTGGTTAAAGTTGTACATTTTTGCCTTCAATGATCAGTTTTTCTATTATAGTGTTTCTGCGAAAGATTCTGAAATTCTTTTCACCGAAAGTTCACTATTTTAAGTATATTTGATTCTCACAATAAAATAATGTATAATCCGATTCTTCTTTTAATATCCGCAACTAGTAAATAAAGATTCTGCTCTGGTCCAAGCAGTACAATTGGGAACATCATAATGAATATTTGGATTATCAGCCTGATGATTAAGACTTAGATCATGATGACGACCTAAAATTTATGAACACAATATATACATATAGAGGGAAGATTATCATTACAATCCACAGAGGGGATTTGATTATAAAATGAATACAAAAATAAATATACTCCGGCGTTTGAAATCAAATTACAATATCGAGGTTAAGAGATAAAGCTATAGCTTTGAATACAAATATAGCAGAAAAGGTTTAGGCACTGGGAAAGTTTATGTACATGTCCAGGATCAGGGCAACTTGACACTTGCAAGCATTGTTCAAAATTCAAAAGAAAATTCCACATACAATCAATAAAATAAAGCACCATTTCTGTTACAGCCCAAAACTCCACAAGCAACTAATACCACACTTCTTGATTACACATTAATTTAACAACCAAATAGAGTATATGGAGAGAAGCCCTCCTATTGCACATACCGGCACATCAACCCATTGCATACTTTTGGGTCCAGCTCCTTGCAGTTGACTCATATTTGCTCCTGTCGGTCTTGTACATGTGGGCAATCTCCGGCACGAGAGGATCGTCGGGGTTTGGGTCCGTCAACAGTGAACAGATTGAAAGCAATACCTGAAAATCAAAAAGATATAAGAACCCAAAACAACAGAAGGCTAGGCATGGTCATCAAAGATTATAGACTGTTATAATGTGATGGTGTAATTAAATTTTGAAGGGGGGTCAAAGTAAACTTGTGCGGCAATGAAGTAGCTTCTGGTTTTGTTCGAATCCCTACATAAATTGAATGGCTAAATTGAACTTTAACACAACATTTGGGGGTTCAAATGCACATCACTGAGAATGGGGATCTCAGAAGATTCTGGCCTATAGCCATAATACATGAACCCAATCTTATGATGAATTGGGCCTTTCAACTCATTCATGCAACAAGGATAATGGCCCCATTCAGTTCCAATAACTGACTTGAAACTAGAATTTGAACATCTATGCAGTGGAGTGGAGCAAGCCATTTTTCACTAGATATCTGAATGCAAACTCCTCAAGGTGGAGCTTGAGGAAGGGGTGTAGTGTGTAGAAGAATAATTTAGGCTATAGAATAATAACCTTTGAAATAGTGAGGGCAGGGCTCCATTGCTCCTTCAGAATGTCAAGGCAAATGCTACCATTGCTGTTTATATTAGGATGAAAGACCTTGGTTCTGAATGCAACCTGTCAAGAAAACCCAAATTATATGTGATTAATGCACATCCATAGGCAACTAGAGAAACGAGAACTACAGTTTATGCTACAGGACATTGATATCTATCTTTCAAATAATAAATACAGAGACAAATTCCCACATTATATGCATTTCAGAATATCTTATTCTCAAAATAGATGTAGTGAACTTGATTTATCAACAACTGAATACATAATACAACTTCCTCAAAACAACATTGACAGTAACATCCTGATCCCGAAATGAAAAAAAGATATGGAAAGGAAAATAGATTGGAGATGATTTCAGATATTGTTCAAGGCCTATAGAAGTCGGGTCTTAAAGTTTCTTAATACTTTGAACATAGAAATTAATAATACTTGACAAATTAATTTGCATGGGAAAAAACATGCAAAAACATAGTGCAGAGTTCTCAGCCATCCAAAAACTGCAGTCTAATTCTAAATTTAATCAAGCCCAACCTTATATCTATTCCAAGATGTTAGGAAGAATATGCAAGAATGTCTCATAAACTACGAGATCAAAGAAGACTTAATGCCATAAAATGTACCATCATTTACCAACCCAGAACAATTAAAATTCACCAAATACCTTAGGTGGTTTAAATGGATAATCGGGAGGAAAATGGATGGTAACTAGAAACAATCCGCCTGCATATGGACTGTCAGAAGGACCCATAATTGTTGCTTGCCAATGGAACATGTCTTCAGCAACCGGGCCTACAAGTATTGTACCATATAATTAAGAATAGATTTACTAGAACTTACCCAACACAATGTAAGACAGCATTTGCTAATAAAAGCTGTTAAAAGTGATGAATCTGAGGATACTAAGGCTACGTTTGGACAGTTTTTGTGCAGCAATGGAATGGGAATCACAAAATCTTTGTGATCCTTATGTCCATTCCCTCAATAGTCACATCATCCAATTTCATTTCATAAATGAAATCAACACTTGTTTATTAAATGGTTAGGGAACGAAAATAGAAATGTAGCTAAAGTATCCACAAATTCCCAAGCCCTTATACAAACACAGCCTAACAACCTTTAAATGCAAACAACAACATATTTCACCATGCAATCAATACAAAATTGCAGGGTAGCTGTGTCCACTCCATCAACAGCTTATTCATATCTCATTCCTAATAATAAATAATTTGACTTACCAAGAAAACGCCTTATCAACAGGCTAACATGTTAATCTTGTCTCTGCAATAACAGATTGTCACATGCAAAGTTACAAGTTCGTTTAAGAATAGGTCCAGTAAGTCCCACCTAAACAAAGTTGTGTGAACTAAAAAAAATCATGGATTAATTAAGAACGCATATGAAGGGTCAAAAATTGAGCATAAATTTGAGATAAGACGTGTCTCAATTAAATTCCCCATGGCTTGTCATGCCAACAGATTGTAAACTGGATCAATAAGCACTTAAAGATTCAGAAATCAAATCTTCCAGTAAATCTATTAAGTGGTGAGAACTACGAAGCGAAACAGATTTAACTGATTCTACCGCGCGAACTGAATATAGTAGCAAAGATAACAAATGAATCCGCAACAAACAATACCACGAAACAGGAGAATAAAATCGAAATTTAGAGGAACAGATCAACAACATGAACGATTGAAGCAAATCATCAGATAGAACAAGCAACAGATGAATGAAAAGTACAGCCGGATCTAAAAAAAATGAGAAAGGGGAAGGGAAGCAAAACCTGCGCTACAAGATGTAGGAGGATCTTTCTGGAGATCCTTGAGCTCCTTCAAGATCCGCTTCGACGCCATGACCAATAGCCCGGTTCAGAAAACCAGATCCCCTCACTCTCAGCCTCCAGAAAATGGAACGAAATGGAGCTAACACAGAGAGAAAGAGAACAAGTGCCTGCAGAGAGATTGCTACTTATTATTTATTTTATTTTACCGCGAATTTAACAGTGCTTTTGGAAAAGGAAAATGGCTATTTTTCAATTAATATAATTCACAAATCAAAAAATAATAATAATCAGGAAGGTGTGGTCTGGGCCGGTCTTCTCATAGGCTGCTTTTCTGGACCCAGTCCCTTTTTCTCATTGGAATTGGACTAAGAACCGGTTGACCTAGTTATTGGTGCGCGTGGGGCAGTCATTAATATCAATGATTCATTTATAAATATTTCACATACGTTATAACTTGCAATACAAAAAACATATTATACTATATAAATCATGTTTATATTGAATTCATATTTGAGGGTTTAACACAAAGTACCATGAAACAAAAGTATTGTAAAACTAAAACATAACAAACATACTAAAAAAAGGTTACGAGATTAATAAAGCTCTATAACTAAATCATTGGGCAACAATTACACACCTATGAAAGTTCTTAGG
>JAYMSW010002751.1:0-13282 GCA_036897725.1 Erodium texanum | reverse complement strand
AGTCTATGCGCAGCGTAGCCCCGCGCGGTTTCTGAGGGGGGGGCCGCCATTGTTGTGGTTGTGGACATTGGCCTCAGAGCTGTCTCGGGGATGTTGTAGTTGAATAGAATCGATGAGTACTCGGGGCTCTCCGTCGAGAGTGACCGGAAAGAAGAAGAAGATGATGAGTTGTGAGGCTTTGGGTCGGCCGGCCGGGGAATATGGTCTCCGGCCACCGGTTGTTGTTTCCGGGAGAAGTCTTCCGGGAACAAGCTTCTCATCTCCATCTCCGTGTTTATCTGAATCATATATGTGTATGTGAGTCTTGAAATGAAACTTGCTATATATAGGAACTTGCTATATATATATATATATATGCTTACCTCAGCATTGATGTTGGAGAAGCCTAGTTCTATCTCGCCGACGTTACAACCCATAAACACTGCTGTCTGAAATCATACAACAACAATGTAACTAAAAGAAGTTCAACAAATAATTAAGACATAATTAGCTCTTAATGCGTTGTCGGATTAATGTTAACAAACCTTAATTCTTGCTTCCTGCAATGACAAGAAAGAGAAAAACTCGAACAAGTCAGGAACAAAAATTTCCGGTAAAATAAACAGAGACCTCATGTAAAAAGTACGAGGTCGGTCCAATCCTGATCCCAAAAGAATATTACACGTACCTGATAAAATTGCCTTTGTACGTCCGAGGAAGCCATACGGAGAAGGTCGAGATCATTGATCTCCATGTAAGGAAGGTTATGCTGGAAAGCAAACCCTGGAACAAGGCTAATATATATACACACAAAATCAACAATGCACATATAAAAAGCACTAACAAAACCGAATCGAAATCATTAAACGAAGAATCACATACTCGTTTCGATGGAGAAGGAAAGTGGGTTGATGACAATACTGATGAAAGAGACGAGAAGCAAGACCTCCGGCGCCGGAGGAAGTGCTCGGCAGGGCCGGTTCTTGATCGTTGTAGCACCCCTCTTTAAAGATCAAGCAAGTATTGCTACAAAACACACAAATATGTGTCACATATATCACACACATGCATGCATGTACAAAGTATATATATATATATATAAGAGATAGGAACAGAGAACCAATCTGAATCGTTGATACGTACATGGGAAGATAAGACCAGAGGCAGATGTAGGAACAGCCGAAGGAGAGCATAATATTACGGAGGAAGCCGGAGCGAGAACCGTCGTCGAGATTGAACACACTGTCCATGCTCATGAAGATCGATGAAGATGCGAAGATCCGATCTGGGTCTTCGATATTTGATTCTCCTTTTATCGTGTTCATGTGATAATATGTTTATGGTGTGTGTGAATGAAGCATTTGAAAACTATAAAGATCGAAGAAGAAGAAGAAGAGTCGGGATCAAGAAAGAGTCCGATTATGTGTAGTATGAATGAACCATGTGTGTGTGGGAGAAAAGGGTGACAAGGTCTCTCTATCTCTATCTCTCTCGCTCTTCGACTCCTCCTACATAGTGAGTACTAAATCAAGACATGATCATGTGTGTTGTGATGAGATTGATGTGTGTGTTGTGGGGTCACTACTCGGTTTGGTTGAAGATTAGACAAATCAAAACTCAGTATCGATGGAAGAGAGAGAGAGAGATTAGAAGAAGAAGAAGAAGAAGAAGAGAAGGGTGGAGGAGAGGGACAATATGGGCAGGTTTAGAATAATTAAGAAAGAAAAGTCAATGGTCAAAGTCTGCGCTGGGGAGCCCTTTGAAATGAGTCAAGCCTGGAAGCTGGCATCGAATACTTCTCTTTCCCTGTCTTTTTCACTCTTCCCTACTATATTTGAATCATTACCTTTTTTTTTTGTCTTTTCTTTTTCTTCTTTTTAAAAATCGTCACTTATATTATAAAGGTATATATCTCGAACTATTGAGCATGGTAAGTAATATAAAAATGTTATAAACTTTATAGTAAAATTATAAAATCTGAACTCGGTAGAATTAATAATTCCTCAGACCAAACAATGCATGACGCATCATAGGGATAACTCAAGATAGACAACTTAAAATAATAATGTTATTGTGCCTACCAAGATTGGAATCCGGGCGACAAAGAAAAATAAGTCCCTTAACCGCTGGGTTAGCCTGAGTATTATAAATAATAATTGTTATAAATCAATTATAACACATACACATTTAGTATTAAACTATCAAAATAATAACGATATAGACACCAAACGATAGAAATAACAATTTTTACTGTTAATTTTGAATCAGCAAACTTCTCGTATCATATAATAAATGTACACCCGAATTAAACGTAATCAATTATAATCGTGACCAAGATTCAAACCCTGTTAATCAACAGAAAATGGTGCATATGTACATATTTAATTATCTATTTTGTGTAATATGACCAGATTTTATTTCTCTTAATTTTGGTATTTTTAGGGTATTCTATATTGCGTTCACGTGTAATAAATACGTACATATGCACCATTTTCTTACTATTTTGGGTTGCAACAAAATATTGATGGTCCCCGGCGAGAAAATGTCGTACTTTGTGTACACACTATTCTTCTTCTTTTGACCCAATAATTAAATAACTATTAAGACTTAATTTTGTATTATATTTTCTTATACAATCTCTATTTGCATTATTATTTTACGAGATCAGATTAGGACATGAGAGAATGAAAATTGTAAATGCTAAATATTTATTTTTTATTTTTGAACTTCTAGAGGTTATTGTGGTGACGAAACAATGATATCTGATTATTAAGAGTAGCTAACCAAGATTGACTGACTCAATTTTACCATGTGTTTACTATACAACTTTGTGGTGAAGTGACATTTTCTTTTGTTTATTTTGACCCTTCAACTTTTTTCTTTAATCAAAACCTTAAGTTATGACCAAATCAGACTCAGGTGAGTCTCTGTGATCAAACTGCTCCTTTGAATTCCGACCACATGTGTGCACTTCTCATAACCTAACCCAAATTTACACTTATTCTCCTTTTTATTTTTATAATAAAATAGTTTATTTATATTAGGTCTGACTTCTATACTTAAAATATCAACCTTATTAATTGGATGCGTCTCTATCCATGAGTAACATTTTATTATTATTTTTATTCAATGTGAGTTTACATTCTCAACACTCAAGTGTTGTCTTGACCCTTCTACGTATAGGTCTTTATTTATGTGAGTTCATGGGGTTAAAGTACGGGGAGGTCTATAAGCACAAGCCCAAATTAATCAGTTCTGATACCATTCAAATTTTGTTTTTAATGACTTGTTTATATCATGTCAAACTTTCGTAACTAAAAATTTAATTTTATTAATTAGACAGGACTCTAACCTTTATGAGTAACGCTTTATCCTATATAAGTTTATATTCTCGACAATTAGGATATGAGTCCTGTCTGTGGTTCAGTTCCTTGTATAGAAGCCACGAATAAATTCTGGGCTTCATATTGGGCCCTAAAAGCCCAATTTGATCGGTATAGACTGCAGAACCTGTGTTCTGAATTTACACCATACATATGTGAAAAGCCCAATAGGCCTCTTCACCAAGCAGAGAACTCAACAGATCAGCAATATCAGTAACTCTATAATTTCGAGAGTTAGCTTTTGGGCCTGCCCAGCCTTTGATTCTAAAAGAAATATGAAGTGGGCCTATAAGTCTTTCTTTTATCAGAATAATTAAAGAATCCATGGTCCCGGCGGGGCTCGAACCCGCGACCTTCGGCTCATAAGACTAACGCTCTAACCAACTGAGCTACGGAACCACACAAATTGGGCCCATAAGTTTATTTTTAAGCCATGATTATATTAATATAAAGTCAAAGTTATCAACTCAAAACCCGAAACCGAATTGATCCAAATTCCATAGAGATCTGGTGTCTTCCATTTGATTATAAACATGTTGAATCTAACCTTTTCAAGAATTATAGGATAAGTTTAAAGGAAAATTCAAAATTTTCGATCAGAATCAAAATCAGATGAATCATATCCATACCATAAGACATGTATAATAATTTCTTTTGTACCACTTCTTACAACTAAAGTATACACAAAACCCACCAAAATCCATGGACCTATATATGTCACGATCCTATAATAAACTACACATGTACACATCTTTTAACCTAGTTGAAAATCCCTTGTCCGGGCGACAAGATCATCTTGGGATCAAACTTAGCTTTCATGGGTTCAAATCTCTCCCATTTCGACCCGAAATGTCTCTTCCAATCCTCTTTATCGTTGTAATGAGGAAGATATTGTTTGAACTCGATCCCTGATTTCTCGCAGAACTTTAATATCTCTACGTTCTGGTCATCAAAGGTCTGAAAATTATCGAACCCACTCGAATGCAACAACCCCACCGTGTAGAAAACATCCTCGTCCGGTATAACCGCCGACATCTTCTTGTCCCACCTGCGAGAAACCGAACTCAAACCTTAAACTCATGTTTCTTGATTTACAAGTACATGAACATGATAATCAAAGGCGGAGTCAGTAATATAATTTAGGGTATTTTATCAAAAGTCTTATTATTACATATCAGATTATTGAAAATGTTGGAGGGTCTGAAACTAAAAAGGAACGTTTTAAAGTAAAAAAATGGGTCAAACATGCACTAGAGTTTTAAATGACAATAACTTCATACGAACTCCGATTTAGACCAGTAAGATGTCAAATCGTAAGTAACTAAGAACTCTACGATATTATGAAACTTTTAAGAATAAGGGTATGTCACGAATAACATACCCTATACCCTGTCAATCCGCCCCTAATGATGATAACCTAGTTTTTTTTTCCTTCCGAAACTTACTTGCTACGGAGCATAGGGTAGAAGAGGACTAGGGCCGTGCTGGTGTTTCCTTTCAGCATGATGTCGTTGAACACTCCGGAAGTGAAGTCCAAGATTCGAGACCTCGGCACGAACAGGTTCATCCATGGATGCGGAACCTCCCAGAGTCCGACGGACCTCAGCTGCTGCTCTTGTGCTCCGACCCTGTTGAGGAAATCCAAGTAGGACACGTCTTTCTCGAAGATGAACCCAGGTATGTACTTTAGCCCTCTGAATAGAACTCGTAGTTCCTGTATCAAGAATCAAGAAACAACGTTAATAATCATGTGCAACATAGTGTCATTTTTTTCTGTTCAAACCCTGGTATAAGCAATCTCATGTCTATTTAAAGAACCAAAATGGTCTAGTAAGTTACTGTATCAAGAAACAACGTTAATCATGTGTAGGTAAGGTATTGTATCAAGAATCAAGAAACAACATTAATCATGTGTAGCTGTTCAAATATTAGTATAAATAATTTTATGTCTATTCAAAGAACAAAATGGTCTAGTAAGTTACTACATCAAGAACCAAAGTTAATCATGTGTAAAATAATGTTAGTTCTGGCTGTTCAAACCCTAGTACAAGCAATCTTATGTTTATTCGAAAAACTAAACGATCTAGTAAGTTAATGTGTACGTATTTTTACTATCAAACCTAAAAAACTGGCTTGTGTAATAAAAAACGTGGTAAGAGTATAAAACTATAATCTACCGTATCATTTGTAGTTTCATCTGCCTCGTCATTGTGGTAAAATCTGGCGACTTCGAGGACATAAACGACGCCGAACTTGTTCACTAAAGAAGTGATCCTCGGAGCATCGGATTGAGGGTAAAAAGAGTCGGCCCAGCCATTTGGAGCATTGGCCATGAGTACAGAACCTTCGACATAATCAATCTTGTTACGAGGACTGTGTGCGTTGTCCAAAATCAACCGTTCTTGGTCTTTGGTGAAGGAGGACACGTCACTGTAAAACAATCTTACCCACTTAACCTGCGAAAGTGACGTCGATATGCAAAGTCAGTACAAGAAACCGAAAATCTTGGAACTTCGTTGATTGGTTGATCAATCAAAGTGGATTAGTTTACGTACCCTGTTTGGGGATGCGTCCAAGACTATCCTTGCTCTGGTTATGATCCCAAACTGTCCTAAACCTCCAAGAACTGCATAGAAGAGGTCCGAGTTTTTCTTTTTTGAGCATGTCACGAGCTCCCCTGTTCCTGCATATACCAAAAAACCCGTAAGGTTAGCAAGAAATTAATAGCCCATGAAATTTCACATTTAAAGAATAAAAATATATAAAAAATCTAGAATTTTTAAAGGAAGAATAATAGAAATTTAAGTTTTTTTTTTTGTTTTCTACTTAAGGGTAAAATCATCATTTTGAAAGACGGTTACAAAGTTCAGCATTTTATTTTTATTTATTTTTATAATTATCAAATATAAAGCTATAATTTGTAACATGTAAATACCTGAAATGCTTTTTTTTTCTTTCTATTATATGTTAAACTAATTATTATACAAGTTTTCGGAGCTAAACTATAACTTTAAGCCTATAATTGTGAATCTTATCATAATTTCTATTCTGTTTAGAAACTATTTAAAATTATTAATTTTTTAATTTAAAAAATATATAAACTCTAACATCATATTAAAAACATGATAAACAGATGTAATATAAATTGAATCTTTATATTTTAGTAGAAACCATGCATGCATGCAACTGAAAACAAGATTAAGATCACTCAACCCAAAACACAAAACAAGAAACATAAACCTCGTACCGGTGACAACATCCAATTCGTAAACATTGTTGATCTGAGGACCATGCCGGAACGTCTCGCCGCTGATCCCAGCGTTCGACAGAGTCCCTCCCACGGTCAAGTACAAATAATCCGTCCACGACACCGGCGACAAACCACGCTTCAGGGCAGCCGTCAACACATCAATCCACAGCTGCTCGCCGCCGACGTCAGCAAAGAACACCGATTCCCTATCGCCGGAGATAACGATCCCCTTCCCGTCCCGATGATGGTTCAATGACGTCATATTCACGACGATCCCGTCACGCACCTGGGCCTGGCCCCGCACGGAATGGCCTTGGCCTCTCGCGGAGATCCCAAAAGAAACAGAGGAAGTGTAGGCGAGATTGATTAAGGACGTGACGTCATCGGCTGACGTCGGGGTGAAGACGGCCATCGGAGTTTGTTTTACGATGAGGCCGTAGTCTTTGGAGGCTGAGCCTGTGGCGCCGGGATCGGTGCGGAGCTTGAGGGCTATGGAGCTTGTCTGAAAGTCAGGTGGGAGAGGAGGACTAGGTTCGGAGTCCTAGGTTGCTGTCCGAAAAGTCAAAGGGGATGCAATAATAAATATCAATATCAACATATCTGATGTTTTTGATTTGGCCAACTCTGTTGTTCCATTATTTTATTGGGAGAAGAGCTTGGTGGAGACGAAAATGGAAGGTACAAGAAGGTGATGATGGTGTTTGAGAAAGCAAGTTTTTGGATCTGTCATAGGTTTGGACAATGTTTAAGAGGTATTTATAGAGGATATGTTGGCTAGGAAGATTGGTTTCCAAGTCACACGTAGACTTGATTAGTTAGTAAAACATAATATTTTTAATTAAAAAAACTAATAAGTGAATTATGTAGTAAGAACTAAGAACTACCTTTTCTCAACATGGATAAGATAGTGTGGGTGATTTAATAAGATAGAGCTATGGTTATATAGACTATATTTTGTGGATGTGATCGGATTATGAACGCAATAAAAACACATAAAATAATTCAGAATAAACAAATAACAACTTTATTGTCCTTGCCCAGATTTAAATATGGGGTACCAAGGAAAAAAAACAACTCACTTAACTACTAGGCTGATCAAATAAGTAGGAGAGGATTAATTAAGTTCGGAATTACTAAATAGTATTTTTTTATTCATATCAATCAATTCCAATAGATAACACGGAAAAAAATGAGAAAGATTTGGTTACAACTTGAGAAACCAAAAAAGTATTCAATATGAACCAAACCTGAGTCTCAGACTCTACAGTAATGACTTAGTCTTCATGTTCGTTAAATTTAGCAAGATTTTACAATACGATATGTCGTTACTCGTCTGAATAGACAGAGAAACTAATTTACTACGATTTGATCATACTGAATTAGAATATATCCGTGTTCGTGAAACCAATAGTTGAATGTTAGTAACTGAAAAGTGGATTAACAATGGAGTGAATCAAATCTAGGAACACAACTTTACTGTCTTCACCAAGATTTAAATCCGGGATAACAAGGAAAAAAACAACTCACTTAACTACTAGACGACCAAATAGGTAGGAGAAGATTAATTAAGTTCGGAATTACTAAATAGTAATTTTTTTATATTCATATCAATCAATTCCAATAGATAACATGGAAAAATCAGAAAGATTTGGTTACAACTCGAGAAACCAAAAAAGTATTCAATATGAACCAAACCCGAGTCTCAGACTCTACTATAATGACTTAGTCTTCATGCTCGTTAAATTTAGCAAGATTTTACAATACGATATGTCATTACTCGTCTGAATAGACAGAGAAACCAATTTACTATGATTTGATCATACTGAATTAAAATATATTCTGTGTTCGTGAAACCAATAGTTGAATATTAGTAACTGAAAAGTGGATTAACAACGGAGTGAATCAAATCTACCAAAATAATTTAATGCAAACCAAGTTGTCAAAGAGATATGGGATGGGGGAACCTGAGATCCAAATGGATACACCTCCCTTTCTAGCCACTCTCATGACATCCTCAAAATTTTTATGAAAATTACATCATTTGTGTTTGTGAACAGTACGAAATCACCCCAAAGATTTGCTTCCCGTAAGCTGATTATGATATAGTCATCTGAGGTTTGTCTATTATTGCAACACGGATCATGCTTTTATCTCCTAAAAAAAATGCATAAATATTTTCATTTTCATTTTCATAGTCAAAACTAAATACGTTTTTTTATTTATATAAAAAGTCTAATATAGTTTCCCCCACATGATGAAATCAAGAGTTTTTTTTAATAAAAAAAATGTAAATGTCATAGTTTATATATTGATTACGAAGATATGCATATGTAATAGCAATTCTTATATATATTGAATGAACAGACATGTGACGATCAGACCGGATCAGACAGTGCACCAACAACATACAAGAAATAATCCAAGACAAATTAAATAGCTGTAAATAATTATTATTCTCATCAGAATTGGTTCCTCGTAAGTTTTCAACCACCAAACTTGTATAATGAGTTATCTCATGAAAGCTAAATATTAGAAAAGGCGAATTGTTTAATCATTGTGATCGGGTTATTTTGAAATAAACAGAATAATAAACAAAAATAAAGAGGATCTTGGAAATTTCGTAGAGGAAGAATTTTGGATTAATTCTATATAGGTATTCTATATCAGACATTGTTTTGTATATAACTATTCTTAACTTGGAAACATTATTTGTAGCTAAAATAATAGATAACTCTTTTTCGCAAAAAAATGATCAAAATACCCGTGGCCCTCATTTCTACTTCTAAGCAAAATATTTTGATTAGTCACGAAGTCTTTTTTGAGATAGAAATCAAAAACTATATTTTTGTTATTTTCTAACAAAATAATCATCTGATTCAAAGAAATTATGAAACAAATCAAGACTCATTAAGACTATCCCAGTATGCATTTGTAATATGATTATCTTGTTTTACTAAATTTATTTTACGTCATTTACAATTTGTTTGTCTCGAGGAGTTTGCCTGATTGTACTCTTTTTGTTTATGTCATTTTGTATGCATTTTGGTTTGACCGTGTCCAAGGTTTACAATTCATATATATATATATATATGCATATGCCAAAGTCAACGTCTCGGCGCACGTAATCACTCGGCCAGACAGTTGATTTTGTGAATAGTTGCTACGAGAATAAATAAAAAGATGAGTTGAACTTGAGTTTGTAATCGGTACACAACTCTGTCAAAATTAATAATTCAAAAAAAGGGTCGGTCGAGGTATTATTAATATTTAGGAGGTAAGTTAAGTGCGCAGTGTTCAAGCGAGTGTGACCTGTAAAGCTTATATGGACGGGGTCGAGATTTTATTATGATATTGTGATGTGTATTTAGATCGACTGTTGGATAACGTGGGGAAGTATGAGATTTGACGTGTAACACGAAAATGTCTTGGTACGGTCTTTTTTTTTCTGTTTTTGTTGCTGGACACTGATATGTTTTATAATCGTTATAACTATAGTATAGGTCTCTAACGATCGGGGATTATAGGGGCAATTATTGTTCTCTTCCGTGTGTTGGAGGATATAGGTATGGATTGAACTCCCTTGATAATGTGCCGGGGTGACTTGTGATTGTTACTAGTATCCGGCAGGCGTGTAACACTGAAGCGAACGCATCTGTGTGTCCTACACGGAACCGGACATTGGTACATAAAAGGGTCGGCTTCTCTAAATCGTTGTTCCGAGTCGGGGCTTGCATGTCTATTTTATGGTATAGATTTAGAGACTTATAAGCTCCAACATAACAAGTAATGAACTACCATTTATGTCTAAGTTTTATGCAATAGTTTTTTTTTTTCATTTCTAAGTCGTGCATTGTTCCTATGGAGTAGACTACATTGTGTATTCAGCTTTGTTTGTGTGGCCATCAAGTGCGTCGTTTAATGTATTATGTTACTTTTTATCGAATAAATAAGCATTCTTCTTTCGATTAAGCACTTCGGGCCCCCGGTATGCATGGTGTTCTTGTATTCCCTCCGGCACAATATAATTTGGGTGGCTTTTACATTATGATTCTACAATCCACCTGTTACAGTCGAACTGGATTATGCCTCCTAACTCTGAAAGCACGAGTCATTTCTCTATTTATTTTGCAACAGCTCATGTCACGATAAAGATATAGTGTGCGCTGGCCCCGTGCTTGGTTATTCAACCAGGCGGCGGTGACGATTTAAGTATTTTCAAGGTTGCCTATTTTTCCTTGGCACCCGAGTGAATGCGTATTATGTCACCTTGCCGCTCCTTTGATACCCCTCCCGACTCTGTTTCCCTAACCGTAGTTTTCAATAATGTTGTGTAGACGAGTGATATTTTAAGTAAGGTTAGATCGATTAACGAGCGAGGAGTTGCGGGAGTGTGGCCAACAGTCGACATACAACTGGTGCAAGATTGACACCTGTCATGTACTACGGAAAAGGCTTGTGATCTCTTGTTTAGTTGGTACCAAAACAGGTCAATGCGGAAGTTAGGTGGGTCGCAACACACAAGGACATGCTCGATATGCTATGCTTACTGGTTACCTATCGTTTCAGATGACATTTCCTGTGTATCCTAACCGGAAAACGATTAGGTGGTTGCATATTCGTGCCTCTACTCTTATCTTGCCGACTAGGCTGTGTTGGAGAAAGCAAGAGAACGTTTTCTCTATAATTTGGTTGTGTGGGAGTGTTATAAGTTGTCTGTGCTAGTAATTTGATTGTGTGGCAAGCGCAGCGTTAGCATTGGGCACGTTGGTTTTTTGTTTATTACCAGCCACATTTTTTGAAGTTAAATGACATTCTCTATAATTTTCTTTGTATAATCAATATGAGACGACAAGATATCGCGATATTAAACGTAATGGACAGCCCGTGAGAGATCTTGGTGTAGTAAATGAGTATTGGAAGACAGTTTCAGACTGAGCGCGGAGCTTAATTTTTATTCATTTTGGTTATACAAATCTTCGACGTACGAATTCTATTTAATGAAGACTCTTTCCTTTGGGGTTCGTTACACCTATACAACTTACTTGGACATTAGTATATGGATATTGCATGTGGTATGGCAAGAAATGGTAGACGTGTGTCCCCAGAACCCCTACCTTTTCACCGACCTCTCAATGAGTGAAGATATTATTTGTGCAGAAAGTGTGCACAAACTGTTTGCTCAAAATTAAGCAACCACGGACCTCATCCATCGTCTCAAAATATTTTCGTGACCCCAAGACAACCTATGTACTCTAATATATTAATCAAGCAAAAACTTGGGTGGTCACGAAAGCAATTTTTCTTAAAAGTCATAGGTGTACTATCACAGTTTTCGGCTGATTTTCGTAGAAGTTTCCGTGCTGAAAATATATGATATCCACTATCAAAAAAAATTGTTGCACTCCACATCTAAGAAGTTGAAAGACTCTAATCTATTAATCAAGCAAAAAAATAGGTGGTCCTGAAAGGAATTTTTCTTAAAAGTCATAGGTGTACACATCACAATTTTCGGCTGAGTTTCGTAGAAGTTTCCGCGGTCAAAATAAATGATATCCACTGTTAAAAAAGTTGTTGCACTCCACATCTACGAACGTGAACGACTCTAATATATTAATCAAGAAAAAACTTGGGTGGTCACGAAAGGAATTTTTCTTAAAAGTCATAGGTGTACCATCACAATTTTCGACTGATATTCGTGGAAGTTTCCGTGCTCAAAATATATGATATCCACTGTCAAAAAAATTATTGCACTCCACATCTACAAACGTGAACGACTTTAATCTATTAATCAAGCAAAAAATTGGGTGGTCACGAAAGGATTTTTTCTTAAAAGTCATAAGTGTACCATCACAGTTTTCGGCTGAATTTCGTAGAAGTTTCCGTGGTCAAAATATATGATATTCACTGTCAAAAAAATTGTTTCACTCCACGTCTACGAACGTGACCGACTCTAATATATTAATCAAGCAAAAACTTGGATGGTCACGAAAGGAATTTTTCTTAAAAGTCATAGGTGTACCATCACAGTTTTTGGCTGATTTTTGTAGAAGTTTCCGTGCTAAAAATATATGATATGCACTGTCAAAAAAATTGGTGCACTCCACATATACGAACGTGAACGACTCTAATCTATTAATCAATACGTGAAACAGCAGACATAAAATTAATACGTCGATCGAAGTTTGGAGAAAATCAATACGCGTAACAACAAAGTTTGTGCACACTTTCTGCACTAGTTTTCCGAGGTCTAAAAATATGATTTTAATGCGTGAAGATCTTATTTACGGTCCCTTTAGTTGAAAGCGGTTGATATTCTGGTAGAAACGGCCCAAAACATTGAAATCGGACGAAGACCGAAATTTGGAGAAAATCAATACGCGTAGCCGCACAATTTTTGCACACTTTATGCACAAATTTCCCGAGGTCTAAAAATATGATTTTAATGCGTGAAGACCTTATTTACATTCCCCTAATTTGAAAGCGGTGGATATTCTGGTATAAAACGGCCCAAAACATTGAAATAAGACGAAGATCGGATTTGGAGAAAATTAATACACGTAACAACACAGTTTGGGCACTCTTTTTGCAAAAAAATTCCGAGGTCTAAAAATATGATTTTATTCCATGAAGATCTTATTTACGTTCCCCTTAGTTGAAAGCGGACGATATT
>JAYMSW010002750.1:0-13282 GCA_036897725.1 Erodium texanum | reverse complement strand
AAATATTATCAGTGTTCTATTTGATTTTTTTTTATTTGCAAATAACAGGGTTAATAGGAATGTTATTTGCAAATAAAAAAAAATCAAATAGAACACTAATAATATTTCCACAAAACTCATACGTCATAATAAGTTTTTAATCATCAGGGTTAATTAAGGAATTTTGGAAACTATATATTTGCACATGACATATTTCACATGCTCCAAAAAATCAAAATTCCGTTAGTTTGGATGATTTTTGCGGATGGAAAATAGAAAGGGGGTGTTTTTTGCATTTATCCCTTAAAATAATTGTCTTTATCAAAAAATAATAATTGTAAGAATGAAAAGAATATGACCTAATAGCTATGTTTTGAATATAGTTTTTTTTTTATAACTTTATTCAGATATATTGTATATTAATTATGAAGTATTGAATGAGGCAAAATAGTAATATTGTAGACTTAAAACTTGGTGAGAATAACAATTATTGCAGTCAGCATTGAACAAGAACAACATGCGTACCATTTAACAATCTCGCATATCGCTTAATAATTAGATTGGACTAGACATCATACTAGACGCACATATAAGATAACTTAAGATAAACAACTGTAAATAACATAAATAACTCAAATCATAACAATTATTATTCCTTCTAGAATTCGATTTTTAATGACTAAAAAATATAACTTGTTTGACCATTAATTTACTCCCCAATAATGAATATAGTTTAAATATCATTTCTAATAAGGATTAAAACAATACTACAGATTGTATGTATATATGTATTGCATGAGCTCCACCATTACTGTAATTTTCACTTTATTGAGTTTGATTTATTTATAAAAATTTGAAAGATTATGTTTGGAATCTGTGGAATAAAATCTAGAAGTATTTTTTCTAGTCTTGGACGAATATCTAAAACAGATCCAAAAAAAGTACAACTAATTATAAAGTACGAAATCATTTGTGAAGTATAAAATTACTTAAAAGACCTTCCTAACAAATAATCAAATTACGGTCGTACACTTGAGTATTGGCCCTTTACCTATTTCCTCTCATTCAAATAAATATTAGTTATTTCAAAAAAAAAAAAATTAGTTCAATCTATTAACAGATTATTTCCGACATCCAATATTCTCTTCACAAAATATAAGATATAACGTTGACAGTAGACACGCATGCTTAAAAATTAAGGACTAGGTAATATGAATGTTAGGATAAATAGTTGTTTCCAAGCAAAAATTATGGACTAAAACATTATTACCATAAGTTATGATGGCCATTGAAGGCCAAATCAGAATTTTAGAAGAAAGAAAATGGAATATAGGTTTGGGTTGATGAGGTTGAAATGAGAGTAAAGAGAACGTTATAAATAAGTCGGAGAATTTAAGAGTTGCATCGACACGAGGAGTCGAGACAAAATAAATTCTTTGACTAAAAGAAGTTTCCGGCGATTCAATTGAAGCTTACATGTCTACAACAAAATCGACACGACATTAGTGTTATTCTCGAACAAGAGATGTTACTAAGAAAACGTCTGACGTGTAAGACTGAACATGTTATAAGAGATGGGGATGGGCTAGTGTTGGTTGGGCTGTTGACCTGTTGTCCAACACAAAGTACTAGAGTTTTTTTGTTGTTGAAAGAAGTACCAGAGTTTCAGTAGACAAAAGGGGGCCTGTTTTTGTGTGCTTGGGGGTAAATATTATTGGAGCTTCAAAAGCAACACACAACACTATCAGAGCAATAGTTATAGTGTCTGCTTCCCTTCAAACACAATCCACATTTATCTTCTTGGGAAAATGGAAGCACAAGAAGAAGCTGCCTTAACATCAGAAACAACAACTGATGAAAACAAACTAGGAGGTGAACAAGACACGAGCGTGTCTGTAGCAACCCGTACTTGCAACATGGACGTGACATCCACAAGGTTCAAAACAATATGTGTCTTCTGCGGTAGCAGAGCTGGATACAAGCCTTCCTTCGCCGATGCAGCCCTTGAGCTCGGTAAATTGCTGGTAATTAATTACAAAACCTCAACTTAATTTCTTGGTAACGACTCGGGTATGAAGAAACTCAAGGATTTGTTATGCAGGTGGAGAGGAAGATCGACTTGGTGTACGGCGGAGGAAGCGTAGGCCTCATGGGTTTGATCTCACAAGCTGTGTTCGATGGAGGCTGTCATGTTCTTGGGTACTTCACTTTGCTCTTCTCTCCTTGTTTCAGATCCTGTTTCACAAACCTAATGTTACTTGTCCTTATGTTTGTGTTCAGAGTGATTCCAAAAGCCCTGTTGCCTCATGAGGTAACTATAATGTTTCGAACATCGATCTCCTGAGTCTTATGTTGTCTTGTCTGAAACCCGACCTGCCCGCAGATATCTGGAGAGCCCATAGGAGAAGTGAAGACGGTGAAAGACATGCACCAGAGGAAAGCAGAAATGTCAAGGCATGCCGATGCTTTCATTGCACTTCCTGGTACATGTTCTATTTTTCATTCTTCCAACGTGCATGATTTGATGATCTACTTCTACTCTTGAGAAATGTAACATCCTTGTTTCGATGTTTTAAAGGCGGGTATGGAACCATGGAAGAGCTCTTGGAGACAGTAACCTGGTCTCAGCTAGGAATCCACGAAAAACCAGTAACACTCTGAATTCAATTATAGTAGTACAGCATTTTGTTAATCAACATGTGTAACAACTGATGTTTGGCGTCAAGGGTTGTGGGTGAAGTGACACATGTTTTCATGTAATAAGCATGAGGTCACTGGTTTCAATACCTATACTTGCGATATTGCATTTCTCTTCTCTCTTTCTGATAAAAAACAACTGATTCATGGCGGATAGGTGGGATTGTTGAATGTGGAAGGGTACTACAACAGCTTGCTTGCCTTATTAGACAAAGGAGTGGAAGAAGGTTTTATAGAAGCTTCTGCAAGGCATATTCTGGTTTCAGCAAATACACCTCAAGAACTCATCAAGAAAATGGAGGTATAGTATATTACATTGCACCCATTTTTTTATTTTCTTTAAATAAAAATAAATGTAAATGTTGGTTGCTGAATTATTGGAGATGAGGGACAAAGGTGGAAAAGGAATGATTTTGTATGCATATTGCAGGAATATGCACCAGTTCATGACAGAGTCGCATTCAGACAAAGTTGGCAAGTGGACCAATAAGTACACTGAATCTAAAACGTTAATTTAGTTGTAGATCTCCATTATGTATCTTAAGTCTTAAGTCACTTTGTTCTTGCTTAAACTGTTTGACTTTAGTATTAATATTGTACTGATCTCAGTTAAATTTGGTTTGACCCTTCTCAACAAGGTATTGAGTCAACCCATGAATGAGAAGTGCGAAGCATTGGACCCATTGTTTAGTGCTGCTATCGGGTCCACTGCATAATTGATGGACCTCCATTTTTGTATCAATTGTGTTGGACCTCCATTTTCCATAACTTTACATGTCAACAATGTTGTCAAATGCTGACTCTTTGTTTCGATTTAACAAATAAACTTTAATTTAGATCATCAAAATTGTTCAGAAATGATCACTGCAGTATCTAAGTGATAAGAACTAAATTAAATAGTTTAAAGACTAAACTGAAACAATCTAGAAGGAAAAGAAAGGTAAAACTTGAAGAGAAAGGTTTAATAATCATATAATCACCCAACTAATTATAAAACAATGTTGTGGACTTGTGTTAATTAGAAGGAGAAATAAATAAAATAAAGGAATAGAGTTAACATAGGTGATGAGACAAATAAGGTGTTAAAAAATCAGACACTCTTTGGGATAATGGATCACCCTTACTCTACCAAGAGGTTCTCGTTAGAAGACAGTGAAAACTCTATAAATTAATTATTATTCACTTTCACTTTGCATTATCTAACGACAAATGATATTTCGTAACAAAAACTACCTCAAAACTATCCGAAACCTTCCAAATGAATTTTTTTTCTCTCCATGAAAAGACCCTATTGCCCTTACACATGAAAAAAATAAAAATTAACAAATAAAAATTCAAACAAATGCAAATATAATTTTATAAATTGAAATATCTTTTTTTTGGATAAAAAAATCATCTTAATTTTTTGACTGAAAATTTTAATTTTTATCAATTTTTAATGATTTTCTAAAATTAAAATATAATAAAATTAAAATTATTTTATTTATTTAAAGTTGATGATGTTAAGATCTTCCAAAAATCATCAGCCTTTTTTTTTAACTTTTATTTCGTTTTTATTATATTTTAATTTAAAAATCATCAAAAATTGATTAAAATAAAATAAAATTTTCAATAAGGTGTAAAAAAATCAAACACTTTTAGGCATGATAAGACCATATTTACTCGACCAAGAGGTTCTTGTTAAAAGCTAAAATGAGAAAAGATGATGAGCTTCCACTTTGTCAGTGCCATCAACACCAACATACATTGACACCAAGATCTGGAAATCACATAAGTTAGATTCAACCTATAGAATCAATACAAGCACTGTAATTTTCAACAAAACAACGCATTCCTACTAATCGGAGAGCAGGAATCATGATGCAAAATGCTGATCCATTCTATTTTAATCATTTCAGCAACTCAATTGACACAATTAGATACTAAATTCAAACAAAATGGATGGTAAAAATAATATGTTTCCTTACAAACGGGAAGAATTGGAGTGCTTGAATCAAATGCTACATTTACATTGACCCATAACACTAGCTTGTGCTGCACCCTAGGCTCAATGGTTCTTACTAAAAGCACTAGAAATCAACTCTAACACAGCTCTTGAATGCCTAAGAGAAGTCATGTGCAATCAGTAATGGGGCTGACACTAAGTCAAACAAACAAATGCAGAAGTTGAATTTGTATTAAGCCTATATGAGAGCCCCATTCTCAATTTCAGAGCTCAAGAAACACAAAAATGGCTTTTCTACAACCAAACAACTTGTTATGATACAGAACCTTACTGTGTCTAGTGACAAGCAAACACAGCTAGTGCATGATACAGAACCTAACTGTTTCTAGTGACAAAAAGACATAAAATGCCCATTACTTTCCCAGGCCCTAGAGCCAACAAGGGTGCCCAACTTTGAAGGGGGTATTGTATTCAAAGGTCTGTAATGGATAAAATAACTATTTGCAAAAGCAAGGTCCAATAACAGTACAAGAGACTTAGCTTAGCCATGAGATTCAATAATGAATGTGGAGCCATTGCACATTCTGCATCTTACCATATCTATCTGTAGACTAGTAGATTTGACAGAGGACGAACCTGGAAGAGTTCTTGACCACTATGCTTCCTAACTCCAAAGCAACAGAGCCATTAGATTTGGTGAAGTGCAGAACTGCATCAAGAACTAAGTTTATTAAACAAGATGGTTAGTATGAGCACTTTTAATCATAATCCATAACAGGCCATAGTGCTGATCTAATATAATGCTTACCTTCTTTCCACGACAACGGACGAGCCCAAAGCAACATGAGTTACCCAGATTACAAGGAACATAAAAAGGCATGAACCAGAGGTTACATGGTTACAATAGCAGATATAAGCACAATCTAGTTTACCCAAGGTTAGCTTCCATCTGGAATCTATCATCAAAACCTGCATATCACGATCCAAAACAATGGTTAAAATGCATTATGATCAAGAAAGTCAATATGCAAATAACATCTGCATTTGCCTACTAGTAACGGATTGATCTCACACATAAGTATACACTGATCCATGAATCATATTAAGAGAAAATACAACCTTTTAGTTATTAATCCCCAGGACTAGTTGACCTAGCTCTTTTGATCTTTAACTTGACATGATGAAAAGACTGAAGCATTCTTTTTCCAGAGTCTCCATAGAATATAAACCACACCGGGCATAGTAACAGTTCCACCACAAAGTACAGTGTTTTCTAGGAGCTGACGATGATTCTCAGATGACACTGTTGAAATAGTGCGGACAAGTTGCTCAAAAATTCCATGCGCCTCTAAACCCAAGATTGATGACTGGAATAATGCCTCACCACCAACAGGTTATCTCTCCTTTCCAATAGATATTTCCTGTAATAGCACTTCAGAAAAATTTGAAATAGTCCCGGAAACAAAATTCATAATAAGACAACTAATGTTGTCATTATTATATGGCTTTCACACATATGATAAAAATGTAATCACTATTAGGATCTTGTAACATTCATGGTGTACATTTAAACCTTTCCATCAGGAAGAATGTAGTTGCCTACAGAACACGTAACATGCATATCTTTCTTTCTACATCTCAGGGTCGGAGATGCTGAGATTCACATTTGGACTAGATTTTGCTAGTTCCTGAGCAAACAACTTTGTCAAATTTACACCTCCGATTTCAAATCTTCTTGAGGCAATGTGCTGCACTGCAAGCTTCAATTACGGGAGCAATATCTGGTAGATCACAGTGGCAAGCCAAGAAGACATTTAAGTGTCACATCCACAGAACTGACAGGACATAAAGATGGCAAGGAGGAAATGTTCCATGTCAACTATTACAGTGACCCACCTTAGTAAGAGTTGAGATATCTTAAGCACTACAAAAACTCAATATCACTGAGGAATTTCATGCATAGAACCGTTATGACATCCTTTTTTTTTTTGGTGGTGCGGATGCGAACAATGGCATCAATATTATCAACTAATCACTGTTCTTTTTTGATGTCGTTCGGGCGAGCAATTTCCTATTCGGTATACCGTCAACAATCGTGAGTACACTCATGGTTACTACTTAGCCGATGTGATATACCCTCTATGGGCTACGTTCGTGGAGACGATACATGAACCGGTAACTACGAAATAGAAGACCTTTGCACGGATGCAAGAGAGCTGCAGGAAGGACGTTGAACGTGCCTTCGGAGTACTCCGAGCCCGATTCAATATAGTAACTCAGTCAACACTTTTTTGGGACCCAGCTACTATCGACACTATAATAAAGGCTTGCATCGTGCTTTACAACATGATTATGGAAGATGAACGGGATAACTATACAAGTCGGATAGATTACGAGGATAATATCCCGGAATCTTCTTTTGGGTCCGAGCTGCCAACCGTCCATCCAGGCCTGCCTCACGACCCATCGAGAATTGTAACGTGATCTTATTGAATATATGTGACAAAAGTTCGATGAAATGTCGTAGTTCACTTTGTATTCGGCGTTCACAAATTATTATCTAATGTAGCTCTTTCATCGTTAATAAATTAAAATATGTTTTGCATCATCATTTTTAAAAGAAAAAAATTAAAAATTATATTCTAACGTCGGCTTTAATGTCGAAGGTATGATATCCTCGCCAAAACAGAAGTGCCAGCGCCAGTGAAACCCTCAACCCCAGACGGTCCCACCTACATCCGACGTATCAGCACTAGATCAACGACCCGATGAAGTTACTCTTAGCATATGACTCCACTCCACTCAATGAATGGGTGAGTACAATTACATATCTACTTCTATCTTTCATTTAGAGGAACTCACCCAAATGACGTTTTGTGATAGAGACACTCCTCCACCTTTCATAAATCTACAAAAAACGACTTCCGTTAAAAATGACTAACTCTGTTAATCTCACTATGTAAAATGTCTCAAATGCCCCTTACAATTCATCAAATTTTCATGTACTTACCATTCGACCACCACCAACCACTATCGTCGGCTGCCACCATTGCCAAGGGTTTAGCTTTAGTTTTAGGGTAAAAGGTTAGAGGGATAGTTTAGATATTTTTTTTTAAAAAAATTCTTAACCATTCTATCTAAATTAGATAAAAAAACTCGTTTTTTTTTCATAGGCATGAAAGATGAAATGGTGTCTCAAAGATAAAAGTGGATATACGTACTTGCCCCCAAGAAAGAACAAGGTTTTTTCCGCCTCAAAGGCCCTTAACCTTGCTTTTAACACGGACAACTGCTATCTACGAGTCCGGAGAAGGAGGGGTGAAGAGAGAGCAGAGGTGAGGTAGGTAGGAGAAGCAACCATGAATGCTCCAGATCGTTACGAGCGATTCGTCGTCCCCGAAGGCACCAAAAAGTAACTTAATCTGACTCCTCTTCCCTTCTATTCTACAATTTCCTTTTTCTGTTTCTGGAAATCGTTTTTGCGTATCAGGGTATCGTACGAGAGAGACACGAAGATCATCAACGCCGCTACTTTCACGATCGAGAGGGAGGACCACACCATCGGAAACATTGTTCGCATGTATACTACCCCTTCCCTTTCTATTGGCCCCTTTCCCCCTCATTTACTATGCCTTCTAACCTATCCTCCTCACTAAGCAGGCAATTGCACAGGGACGACAATGTTCTCTTCGCCGGCTACAAGCTTCCTCACCCCCTCCAGTACAAAATCCTTGTTCGGGTCAGTTAGTTCATCTTCACAACATTAGGGTTTATCTTATGTTCTTTATAGTCTTCCTGTATTAGCATCTGTCGTTTTAGTAAATTCTCTCATTTTTATCATCCAAGTATTGCTTTTTATTGGCCCCATTAAAGCGTACAGGGAAGACACTTTGTCTGAATAGCTATATGTTGCTACTGTAGTTTCAAATCCTCATAGAGTAGATATCTAATGTTGGAAAGAAATCTCCAATTTATGATACATGGTCTATATTATTCCTGCCTGAAATGCATTGGTTTTGGAATTTGTTGTGTAGTATGGTGGTGGCTATCACTATTTCTACATGCCCCTTTCAACACGGTGGATAATGAAAAGCCTTACGAGGAAGAGTCGGTAGTAGTATGTTTGGTTCTTGTCTTAACGAATTTGATTTTTTTTTACTGCAGATCCACACAACTAGCCAGTCGTCACCAATGCAGGCATACAACCAGGCTATCAATGACCTGGACAAGGAACTTGACATCTTGAAGAGTAGTTTTGAGGTTTGAATGTTATTTCCTGGTTCTACTTTTAAATGCTTGTTTCAAATTTGATTATTGATATTATTCTATGTTCTAAATGGTTATAGTGTACTCCTAGTACATATCTGAAATGTTTGTACATCAGCTCATGGTATAAAATCCAGTGAAGAAGGTTAATTATAGTTAATTCATATGGACTTTCAACAGTTAGCTTTAATTGAAGCATAAAGTAGTAGAGGCTGCAAGGGGCAGAGTTGGTAGTTATCAAGGACATTGTCTTCTCCTTCCTGTTAGATTCAGTTTTGGAGTCTTTGCAGTTTGCACCTCACTCTTCCTCTTCCCTCGAACTGCAAACTGTTTTGATTGAATTATTTTGCAGCTTTGCCATGCTGGAGGATTGCAATTGTGTTATCAAATTTATGAATTATAGTTAAGATCTCACAGGAAACTTCTCTGTGTAATGAGTTCTGTTGTGATATCCGATCCCATATCTTTTATCTATTTACCTGTTGTAGGTTCAGTTTCTGTAGGATGGATCCCCAAGAAGACCCTTTTTGGGTTTTCAAACTTTTCATGACCATTGTAGGCAGACTTAAAACATAAACATACTCTATCTTTACTGGCATTAGCTTGCTTCTTGAGCAGGCTCTTAATCTGGACGCCTCCGAATAATCACAAGCTTAGAGTTGGTCTTATGCGCTTTGTGATTCCTTGTTAAGCGATGTAATTGCCTTCCAGGATAGGGCCGTTTTATTAAACAATGCTCTTTTAAGGCTAACTTCTATCTTAGGCTTACTAGAAAGCTACTATCTATTGCATGCACTGATATGTTCACTTCACAGCATGCTGCTCATAGAGAGTTTTCCTAAGGATAGCATCCTGCAACAATACTAATTTTACATTCTTGATGGGTTATATGCGAAAAGATCATGCTTCAAATTTGCCTTTTCCTCTCTTGTTTTCTTTGTTGTTTCCTCGCCTCATTGTCTCAAATCTATCCATTATTTATTCAAGTCTGATGATATCTCTCTTCTCTCTTCTTATTTGTTATGTTTTTATCTCCTTGAAAAATTTCTGTAGTTTGAGATATGATAAATATTGATTTGATCTGTGTTTCTGATTCAACCATGACTGGCGAAGAATTAACCATGCTATGATCTCTTTTATTTTATGTATTGCAAAATGTTTACCGAGTTTGACTGATTTATTTGTTTCTATTTGAATTGGAAAAGGCTCTGTTATTATGTATGCCTAAATTGGGCAACATATGCTATTCTGATTCGTCTAAATGAGAGTTCTGTTACTGTATTTTTTTAATTTGTCCATTTATCCATGGTTGAGTTGTGATATAATTTGCATGTCAGAATTTAGAGATTTGTTTTCAAAACGTTGAAAAGATTGAAGGACAAATCTTCTAAGCACTATCAGTATTAAGGGATTAAAAGAATAATTTGGACTCAAGATAAAACATTTATGAGATTCCAAAAATAACCAAATAACATTGACCATTTCCTCCGTAAACTGGACACAAAAATAAGCTTAACTCAAAATGTCAATGAGTGGATTGGTTTCATCCGTAACCCACCTGCAGACCAAGTGGACACAACCTGTTTTGAAAAATTATCCCATGTTGCGGTAGTGGTTTATTGTTTGCCTAGACCGCATAATGTGGTTTGGGCACCCCTATTTACTAGGTATGACATGGAACTGCTGACATGTCAACATTACTTTGACGTGGCAAGTACTAAAGTTGTACCCAGGAGAAGACCGGAAGGTTTGGGACCCATGAACTACCAAAATGTTCGACATGTTTCCAATCCTAGTGTTTATGCTGCTCTCTTAATATCATGTATGTCCTCTAGTTGAATGATAAACTCAGCAACTGACTGGGAAGAATATCTAGAATGTACTCAGAATATCTAGAATGTACTCCGTTGCTAGTGATTTGAAGTATGTGGCCTTTTGAGTCATGGATCTCGCATGAAGGTTTTTTTTTTTTTTTACATACTGAAGCTAACTGATCCTAGAATTAAAATATATTTCTGAGTGTTACTGCATTAGATCTGTGAAGAACACAGACTGGTGTCAGTTGATATTTATGAGCATTATTGCATTTTTAAAGAACACAACCTGGAGCCACTTATTTACTTCTCATATTTTTGTTTGTAGGCTGAGGTTGCAAAGCATTCAAGAGACTATTGATCACTCATCTCGACAGCACTTCTGTTTTGATGGAACTATGATTACTATCCAACTTCTGCTTTATTTGTCATGTTCAGCATCAAACTTACTTTGTTATTAATGGTACGAAGTGGAATATTAGGTTTCACCATGCTTTGTAGGACTGAAGCATATCATGGATCCTTGTTATGTTCCTGTTGCAATACTCTAGTTGCCATTGAAATATTTGATCTAGTCCTTGTTATCATCTGATTGTACGTTAGGTTTGCTAGCACAGTACTCTTGTCTTTTACAATTTAGATGGAAAATAGCTAGCAAATAGAGGCAATGCTAATTAATTGTTCAGTGTTTCCTAGCAATATTTGGAGATTGCGGACTGTGTCGCTGCAATCATCGCTCCAGGACCCAACAACAAGAATGGTTGAAAATTCGGATTCGTTTATTTCAAGTATGAGGAAGCTGTTAAGTAGGCTACACAGACAGTAAATGGAGTCTGGATTGAAAACTGGAGGCTCCTTGTTACGGAAGCAAATCCCCGATTACCTCAACACGGTTATCTCCCATCAAGCCCTTCTCAATCCATCTGTATTTCTCTTGGGAGACTTTCTTTCATAGATATTGTTGTTGGCTCTTATCACTGACTGCATGGGTTGAATCAGAAGTAACAACTAATTATATAACGAAAGCACACTTGTTTTTTTGAAAGTAACGAAAGCATTAGAGAAGTCACGTCTATTATTTGTTAGGGACCGGACCATAACTTTTTGATAATCTCTTTAGTTACTTTAACTTTTATAATTTGTAATTCGTTCTTTTGACAAATCACAAATTATATAAATAGAATTTACATATTTAATTCTATGAAAATATATAAATATATAAATTCATAATAAAATAAATAAATTGATCATTTTAATTTATATCCTACGTAATGATAATATGTACATAAATTACATATATGCCTGCACTGAGATTTTAATCTAACAAGACAACCTTTTCTTTTCACCAGAAAGGACAATATCAACTTCAATAGTTTTGACATTATCAAGAACTTTCACTGGGCCAAATAGAATTTATTTTCCAGAACCAATAATTTGAGAAACGGAAACCAAGTTTTTCTTCAAACCTAGTACATGATATACATCATTGAGTCGTGTTCGAATCATCAACGCTAATTTTAACAACACGTTCTAGAGCCACTGGATGTTTGAGTTGTCAGCTGTAACGATGAATCTTTTACCATTATTTCTGGTTACATGGTGTGAGCAACATAATCCACAATCCACTCAATCACTACATAATTTGCTTCAATTTTATTTGATCTTTGAACATTATCGTCTTTCCCTTCAACCACCTCACTGGTATAGCATTGCTCCCTAGTCATTTGATCATCACCTTCTTCTTCACAAGCGATGTGTGCGAAAATTTCTTTTAATGTACTCAACCTTTCTGCACCTGTAACATTAATTTAAAAGATTTGTTACCTTGCAGGCTACGTCTGCTCAAATGTGCTCCTTTCAGAAAATTTCTCCTTGGAAAATACAACATCATCACGTTCAGGATTGAGCTTCTTAGCCATTTTCTTAGCCAAGGCCTCCTGACTTGACAACAAGCTCTCCAACTGATGGTCTGCCATCCTTGAATGGATGTAACAAATGGCGTGTATTGTTTCTTTGACCCCTGAATGAGAAAACGCCGTAGTCGATTTTCTCTTCAACATCCAGTTCAGGAGTGTCAACACATATGTTTTTGACACGAAGAAAGTATTATGATATTGACAACCTTCCCGTGTCACTATGGTTAGTTCATTTTCCAAGAATTGTAGTCTTGTTGTACTCTTCTTAGAAAAATATCCCGCAGGAGTGTCCTAAACTTCTTTTGGTGAACTAACATCACGAGCAAGAGTGTCCTAAATTTCCTTCTACCTCCTTCGTTACTAAGCATTCTTGGAACTGTTTGTTGGTATTTCTTCAGCTCCCGAAACTAGTTCCCAAAGCCTAACCATGGAGAAATGCTTCCATACACATTCTCCACTACTTGTAGTTTGCGCCTACAAGTTTCTCCATGCCATTTATCACATTAGAACTGCTTTCTCCATTGTGAGATTCTAGCTTCTCCAACACCTTCAAATACACCTCAATATGACCTTTTTGTTAGAGTACCACGTTAAAAAGATGTCAATTACAACACTAGTTTATATAATAGATTGAGTTTCCACCTATTAGTCTAAGCCTTTGATTA
>JAYMSW010002749.1:0-13290 GCA_036897725.1 Erodium texanum | reverse complement strand
GATGACGGTGTCGATTTTGGCAGCACGGGGAATACCAGTCCGATGGGAGTCTTGTTCACTGGTTCCGGTTAACCGGCCGGTGGACACCCCTAATATCTGGTAAGTGGCCTATTTGATCAGGGTTGCATGTCTCGCTAGAGTTTCTATCTCTTTTGACTGGCGCCAGCTTGGTTTGAACATTTAATAAATTACTCGGATACAAATTATTTAAAAAAAGAAAAAGAGTACCCGATCATGAAATGGGCAGTTCATCAATGCCATAAAAACGGCGACGTATGGAATCCTGTTTCCGGACTATCCTCCATCCAGACTCCAGTTTAATTGCGGCGTGCCCGGCCCTATCACCATGGTCTTGGGCTTTGATAGGTCCACTATAGAATCGTACCCTAACACATTCCTGGGCGAGGGCAAGCGATCACCGAACTAAAACGACAAGAAATGCCCAAAACGACTCACTGAGTGTCAATCCCCTGAAACGCTGCGAACCATACCCAAGCTCAAGCGCTACGGCGATTTCTGTTGTTCAGTTTAGTTGGAACTTTCGCGCCTCGCAGCCGACCCCGACTTCAAGCATCCAAATCCACCGCCATCTCCTCCGACTTCAATTTCAGATCCCCCGATCTGTGTTCGGGGATAATTTATCTGGTAATTTTCATTTGCTTAAATCATTATTTGTAGTTGAACATTGTTTCTGGTTTTAGTAAAATCTAAGGTATAGATCGATATGTTTTAATTTTTGGCTTATGGATTCGGATTTTTTTGTATAGCAATGTTTCTGGTATTCTCTATTGAGTTCAGCTGGAATCGGCTGTTTAAGCACTACGATTAGATGCTTATAGTAATTACCAGGTTTATAAAGACATATAGTTCAGGTTATATATTTGATGTTTACCTATATATAACTTGAGCTGTAAAATGAATGCACAGTTCTGAAAATAGGTCAAATGATTCACAATTTGACAACCATGGTGTGATGATTTAGGGAGTTTGAATTAGCATCGAATAATTAGGGTTTAGGGTTTAGATTAAATTCGATATTGATAACCTTTTCCGGTTGTTGATTGGTGATACCTGTCGTTTTTAGTTGACCTTCAGCATTTGAAATGTGATTGTTAAGTGAGTATGTAGTCGATTCATTGTTATGTTGTGTTGTTTTCCTGTTTGTTGGTTCAAGCCTGCCTTTACTCATTTGGGTAGTTAATGGTTTGCTTATTTGATATGCTTGATTCTTGTTCTTAGGTTACTGGGAGATTCTTCATTTATGATGGCTTTCAGGCAAAGTCTCTCAAAGAGAACGAGCCTTGTAGCACGGCAACGCTTTCCATCTTTCAGTTATGCTATACACGACGATGAACGAAAGAATCACTCTCCGGACGAAGGTCTCCTTCAACCTAAAGTCAGTAGCTTTGTCCAACAGAGATTCTTCGGAAGTGGTTTGAACAGTTTAGCTGGTGTGGGTGTCTTCTTCCAGAATAGAAGGTGCTCACATTTGGGGATTGGTTCTTCTTTATGTAGTAGGTACATGTCTACTACTGCTAGTGAAGGGTCTGGAAATGTCGAATTTGTGAATGATGTTGCTGGAGTCCTTACGGAAACTGTTCAAGAAGTGGCTTCCCAGGTCCCTGCTGTAAATGAAGTTGCTGTTGCTGCTGCTGATTCTTTCTACAATGTTGCTGCCCTTCAGCACATGATTGATGCAGTCCATTCCTTTACAGGCTTCAACTGGTAAGGAACTGATTATACACTTCTGTACGTGTAACTGAACTAATTTTCATTTTTTTGGTTGCCCGATCCCTATAAAAATCAATGAGGATCCAGTAACTTTTTGCCGTATAATGAAATGAATTTTTTTAGGAATTATAACCGTATATGATCAATGCCTCTGAAATTGTTTCTTCAGTTTAAACCAAGGAGAATATAAGATTGATATATTTATGCTAACCATTCAAAGTTGTATGTCTTTCTCTGTATTAATGCTTTAATTATGAACTCAGAAAATGATGTATTATGTCATTCACCGATTTTTTTTAAAAATTTTTAATTGCTTCAGGTGGGCTTCTATAGCTGTAACAACTCTTCTGATTCGGACAGCAACAATACCTCTTATATTAGCACAGATGAAAGCTTCTGCAAAACTAATGGTGCTTAAGTTGCTTCTCCTTTCTATTCCCCTCCATTTTCTCTCTTGATTCCCATATTCTTTATTACTTTATGTTCAGTTCAAAGCATCCATTCAGTGTGATTTTTAATTGTTAATTATTGCCGTTGACAAGAACAACAGTGTGTTTTCTTTATTTTGTTATACTTCTTCCAGATACTTTGTTTGATTCCCACCCTCTTATTCTTCCTCTCCTGTTCCGCTTGGCACTAAATCTCAAGTGTTTGATTATTTGTAGGCTATTCGACCCCAAATGGAGGAACTTGGCAAAGAAATTAAAGCTAAGGTATTGGTTGTTTATGTATCTATTTATTTATTGTCTTCTTTGATCGTATCTTTGACTTTGATTGACTGATCTAGTATGTAATATGCATAAGTGAGCCTGTTCAGTGTACTCAGTACAGTACTTCATATTGTCTCGATCATGTGATTATAATTTTACCGGAAATCTTTTGTGCACAAATTATTTTTATAGGTCGGATTTCCTGGGCTTTATAATGCCGATTCTGCTGTTTTGTCACCAAGAATTGCATATGAAATTCGTTATATGGATTTCCTGATGTATATCTAGTTCAGTAATGGCCATGTGGATAGCTAATAATGGAGCTTAATCTGGCTAGAAACTCTTCTGATCTTAAACTACTCTAGGCTTTCTGGTGGGATATTGGTTGTTTATGAGAACTGATGACAATTCTGCATGTTTATAATTGTGAATTTCAGGGTCCCACGGGTTCAATTGACAGTCAAAAGAAATTGAAAGCGCTTTACAAAGAGTAAGCAGTTTTTTTTTTGAAACTAGTAAGCAGTTTTTTTATGTGCCTGGAACTCAAGATATTTTTTTTGCATCAATAAGTAATATTCAAAATCATCTTTGGTTTGGACATGTTAGTGATACAAAAATACCCAATTTATAGATAAAGAAGGGCTGAATCATTGTTTTGTGCATTGCTAGTAGATTATATGCAATCCTTGACATCTTATAGTTGGAATGCTTTCCCAGTTGCTGTACCTTTTTTTATTGCTAAATATAATTGTATGCTCTAATTGGGGAATTTCAGGCATGGTGTGAGTCCATTTACCCCTCTCAGGGGAATTTTTATCCAGGCTCCTATCTTTGCCAGTTTCTTCCTTGCTGTAAGATAAATAACTTTTTCTTTCTATAAGAGGATATTAGTTTGTTTTGTATTTTTGATTTTGACTTTGTGTTGTAAAATATTTATATAATTTCGTGTTTTGCAGATTTCAAACATGGCAGAGAAGGTTCCTTCTTTCAAAAATGGCGGAGCTTTATGGTTCACTGATCTCTCAACTCCAGATGCTTCGTACATCCTTCCAGTGTTAACAGCATTGACATTCTTGATTATGGTGGAGGTAGATATTTATTTTTATCAATTCAACCATCAGTGACCAACTTAACTTAGATCACACGTAAAAGAGCTATTTGTTATTAAGGTAGACACATATACATGCATTTTTTCTAGTTTACAACATCACGCCTTCACGCCAAGTATAGGTAAAAGAGAAATGAAAGCTCTTTAGCGAGTTCTTGGTTTTACTATACTCTGGAGCCTTTTCACCTCCTTTCTTGCAAAATATTTTCACTATTTTGTTCTTGAATGCTTTCTGAAAAATGCCATGGTCTATTTTCACTATATTTTTTTGTTCTTCGGAACAATAATCAAGTGTTTACTACTTCATGCAACTGTTATGTGGACTAGTATATCAGACTATATGGGCATATGACTTTATATTTAGTTGAGTAACTTCTCTATCTTTTCACAGACTAACATGCAAGAGGGTATGGAAGGAACCCCTCAAGCTAGTACGATGAAAAAGGTTTCAAGGGGTTTTGCTGTTCTTACAGTTCCATTTACTATGGGATTCCCGAAAGTAAGTTTGGCATCCTTCATGTGCTAGGGCCATAACATTTTTCCTTGCATGTTATCGTACACCTAATTAAGTTGTTGTACATCTTTTCATGGGATGGCGATTTCAAGGTTTTTATATGTTTGTTCTTAAACTGTTACAATAAATGAGCTATTGTGGTATATCTTATGCTATTTATTTGTATCGAATGTTATCTCATACTTCCTGCATTTTGCAGGCTATATTTTGTTACTGGGTAACTTCCAATTTGTTTTCTCTTGCATATGGAAACGGTGAGCCCAAATTTTGATGCTATACAAAGTACTCTTAGTTTAGTTTTGCTAACGAGTTAATGAAGTTTGCATTTATCATTTACTTATTTATCCTCATATTGTCCTCAAGTACTGATTCTACATTCAAATATTTAACATTTACTTATTTATCCTCATATTGTCTTCAAGTACTGATTCTGCATTCAAATCCAAATTCTTGTAGCGATAAAACCTCCTGCTGTGAGAAAGTTCTTGGGTCTCCCTCCAGCTACTACTACTACTACTACTCCAAAACCTGAATTGTCAACATTTGTGGCCCTGAAAAAGCTGAGTGAGCATCGAAACCAAGCAGCAGCGGAACCAGCCAAGTCTACAAAACAATCCTCAGCAAACAATACAGAGAGATACAAAAAGATAGAGAGAGACTTGAGGAGGAGAAATAGAAGAAGCAAGAGGTGAGGTAAAACTTCCCTTCAGGGCCCGAACTCATTTTGAGTAATGCAACTTGAAATAAGTGCAATATTATCATATTTAGTTATTTATTCGAGTTTCTCTTCGTTAAAGAGAGATGATTGTTTCAATAAATATTAAACAATTTTGACCAGGACTGATCGACCATAGGTATTAGTGCCTAGTGGTAGTAAAATATGTTTTGTAGGTTCTGGAGGGTTATTTTCAGTGATCATCTGAATCAGTAGGTCTTGGATTTATGTAATAAACGTTATTCATATCGACTTTAAACTGTGTTTTGATGTATTTGGAGTAGAACTGCAGGCTGCAGGGACTAATAAGAGCGCAGCATATTTTATCTACTTCGATTTTTTTTTTTCTATATTATTCATTTTCTGGCTTTCTGCTCGATGACTTGCATATGAATCCATGTTGAGCTGGTCTTCGTAAATGCCTTTGATGTCTCATCCACGTCTTCATTGCCGTGTTGGATTACTCTATTCGCGGTTTGACTTAAGGAACTTATTATAGTTTAGTTGGGGTTGAAAATGATTAAATTTATTATTGTTATTATTTGTAAAGAAAAAGAAATCCCTCAAAAATTATCATTCTAAAGTATATAATTGATTTTCTTGAAAAAAAAAAAATTCTTTTCTTCATATGAAATTGATGATCAATGAGTTAAATTGAAGACTTTTTTTGTGTTATTCTTAATACACAAGAGATAAATATCATAAATAAAAAAGTAGTTTTTATGTTTTGAGTTCGTGTAAATTGGTATGCACGTGTTTAAGTTGTTATTTGTGTTACAAGTTGCTCTGAGTTTTTTTTTTTTAAATATCCAAACTTAAATCACGAAACTTGAATTTTTTTTTACCATTTGATAAGAAGTGTCTTCATATTTAACTGGCATAATAGTTGATGATAGAAAAATGTCTTTATATTTCGTGACATTAATTAATACCTTTCTAAAATGTTTACACGTTAGGTAAACTAACCATTCCCGTAGGAAATAATCAACTTGTAAACATGAGAATAGAGCACCCATTTATAATAATTTAAACATATAAACGTTGATTCTCGTCCCCATGAAATATGAAAATACTTTTCTATCATAATAGTGACAAAAATAAAATAGAGATGACAACAGCAGAAGGAGAGCCCATCTCTGCCAAAGAATCTATAAAAGAAGAACCATAACTATTTCCTAAAACAGAAGTTGCCGATTCTAGAGGAGCAATAACTGAAATTGGATTTAATGAAGAAAGAGAACCATCCTTACACATGGTCACCTCCGAAAAAGTATTTGAATTATTTTTTATTTTTTCTCAGTTACAAAATATCCGGTTTTGAAACATGATCGAAGCATTAATGCATAAGGTGGATCTAATTAAGACCTCAATTAAATGTGATTTGAGTTGAAGCACACGTGAAACGCATGAAGCCCAGGTTGAGAAAAAGGCCCACAGCCTTAAATTCGTTTACCTATTATTGACCTCCATTTTAGACTCCATTTTTTTTGTTTGTTCGGACAAGTTCCGGACACAACTCATGTTAAGGAAGCTACATTAAAACAAGGAAAGTTGTTCCAACCAAAAAGTTGCAAGAAAAAATAAAATAAAAAACCTTACCCAAGAATTTCGGATCTATTCACCAATTGGCTTCAAAGTTAAAGATAATTGGCTCCGTCGCTCACTTCTCTTTGCTTCAAGTCAAGACCAGCGTTAACTTAGCCCCACGAATCACCATCTAATTACGGCTTTTGCCACTATCTACTCTCTGGTCACCAATTGCCACCTAAACTTACGTAGGCACTACATTTTGTAATAATTTTTATTTTTTTAATTGTATAAATTTCTCGCCTGAAATAAATCTCCACATATAAGAGAATCGAAGTCAAGGACGGTTATAGACTGATCGATTGGAAAATTGTAGTTGCAGAGAGAGAGAGAGAGAGGGGAGACGAGAATGGAGGAGGAGAAGAGGTTTATTGTGGAGGTGGAGAAGGCGAAGGAGGCCGAGAATGGCCGGCCGGCGATGGGACCTGTGTACCGGAGCGTCTTCGCCAAGGATGGGTTTCCTGCTCCGATCGAAGGAATGGAGAGCTGCTGGGATGTTTTCCGGTGAGTTTCACTTTTTCAATTTACTTTACTTTCTGTTTGGTTCCTCGGAAAATCAAGCTACTCAAAATTAAAGTTGTAGGGAAGATTTTCTTAAAAGTGTACTCTAATTTGTGATTGTTAGGAAGGAAGATGAAAGTCAACTGAGTTTCGGCAACTCTGATTCTGGATTCGATGAATTTGAATTTTTCAGTGTGAAGATCCTAATTCGTGTTTATTGTTAAATATAGAGTTTAAGCAATCTGAGTAAAATAGCTTGCAAATTTGAAATTTGTGTGGTTAATTGCTGTGTGTGCTCGCTCTGGTCTTGTAATCATAGCAAAACATTTGATTCCTGTTGAAAGAGTGGTGGATTCTTGTTCATCTACAAGTTACATGGCGATGCGAGCTTTGATTTGTTCTAATACAAAGAAGAGGAACTTAGAACTGTGTTTGTTTGATGATACTATTTATGTGGTTGAAGAGTACGATATTTTTTTTTCTGCATAACTTTGCAAAGAATAAAAATGGCTTGTTGTTGAATGCTTTGTCTTTTATTTAAGCTTCTTAATTCTGAGTCAACCTTTTCCTGTTTCTGTTAAAGCATGGCTGTAGAGAAGTATCCTGACAATCCAATGCTCGGTCATCGTAAGACTGTGAATGGGAAGGTATGTTACCAACTTCATTAAGCTAATTACTTAGACTCTCATGCCGTATTTGTTTTATTTTCTTCTTGATGCGTGGAATTGTGGCGTCTTTTTTAAAGGCTGGTGAATATGTTTGGCAAAGTTATAAGGAAGTATATGACATAGTGTTGAAAGTTGGAGCTTCTATCCGTAGCTGTGGTATTGGAGAAGTAAGTCATCATCTTCTTGCATATCTCATTTTTATATGATGTTTCTTTTCCTTTTTTTAGGCTGCGTAGATATATCTTAATCTTGGATAATCTTGTTGCTTTTTTCTAGGGAGGCCGTTGTGGAATCTATGGTGCTAACTGCCCAGAGTGGATTATGAGCATGGAGGTATTTCTATCACACTCTCTCTCACACACAAAACCATCTTTTCTTATGTATAACTTAAAAGGCCATTGTAATCCATTAGGGATGCATTTAGTATCTACACAATTGGTCTTTCTCCATATATGTTATTCTAATGCAGGCTCGTAAAGCATGTTTATATGGTTTTTGATTCTTTAGTAAAAATAATGACATTAACCTCGTTTATCTATCTCGGATTTTATTTCGTTTTCCTTGTGATGAATTTTCTCCTATTGTTTCTGAGATTATATCCTATATATATATTATAACTTTTGCAAAATGATGCAGGCCTGCAATGCTCATGGGACCTACTGTGTTCCTCTATATGACACTCTAGGTAAGCAATTTCCGCAACATGGCCACAGTTTCAAAGTTTTCGCTCGTCAAAGAAGATTGGTGATATTAGTTGATAGTTGTTTTTCCAAGATTCAAGTAGTCAAATTGTTGAATGATGTCTAACTGCTATTCATTTTGCATTTAGGTGCTGGTGCTGTGGAGTTTATCATATGCCATGCAGAGGTTTCTATTGCCTTTGTAGAAGAAAAGAAATTCCCTGAGGTAATCAAACTCCTAAACAATGTTGCCATATGGGGACATTTCCTTGAAACATCCTTTTGCGATACATATCTATGTTACAAATGTTCTTATGTTCTGCGTTTATGTCTCGTGCCTCTCTTCAGCTGTTGAAAACATTTCCTAACGCGGGGAAGTACTTGAAAAGTAAGTTGCCCTCGACGACTTCATGATTCATGTTATTTATGACTGTATGTAATTGAAATTCACAAACATGTTTCATCATGTAGCACTTGTGAGCTTTGGCAAAGTTACCCCAGAAAACAAGGAAGCAGCCGAGAAGTTTGATCTGGCCATATATTCTTGGGATGAATTTTTGGAACTAGTAAGGAACTTCATATTATCTGTTGTTTTTCTCATGCTCACTTGCCAATTATCTTAGTATTCTTGAATGCTATACAAGAAAAGATTACCAGGTTACAATGTTACATGAAATTTATATTGAGGCGATTCGGAAGGAACTACTTTGAACTATTGCCCCCAGACACAAAGTTCCCCTAAAGAATTGTCTATGACACTTGATTCATTTGGATGGTCCACACAATTTATCATTTATTGATTCAGGTTTTTGTTATACGTTTTTCACAGGGAAGTAAAGAGCAATTTGATCTTCCAGTGAAAAAGAAAAGCGATATCTGTACAATAATGTATACTAGTGGAACAACTGGTGACCCCAAGGGTGTTCTGATTTCCAATGATAGCATTGTTACTCTTATAGCTGGGGTGAAGCGGCTGCTACAGAGCGTCAATGAATCAGTAATTTCCCACTTCTTGCAATACACTTCTGAATATTATGAATAGAAACATGAAGATAAAGTAGATGACATATTATGAAGTTTTATTTATTATTTTTTTGTTGCAAATTTTCATAATTGTTTCCTGTGGATAATGTTTCAGCTGACAACAAGTGATGTATATCTTTCATTTCTTCCTCTTGCCCATATCTTTGATCGGGTGATTGAAGAGTTGTTTATTTCACATGGGGCCTCAATAGGATTCTGGCGTGGGGTGAGTTTCTTCACTAGTCTATTCCTAACAAAATAAAATTCCAATTTTGTCCTTACACTTGTCACGTTTCAGGATGTTAAATTGTTGATCGAAGACATTGGGGAGCTAAAACCAACCATCTTTTGTGCTGTTCCTCGTGTCTTAGATAGAATTTATTCAGGTAAAACTCTCTCATGCTTGGATGTTCCTATTAATTTGCCTGTTTGCACTTGTTTTGTTATGTGCATGTGGGACAAAAACTAAAAGACAAACAACTACAACTGGACTATAAAATGACAGACCGAGCTCACCTTGCTTTGATCCAAACTGTGTCAAGAGAAATCCATATCCAGATATTATGTTTTATGGGCCCTAGAGCTTGACCAGCTTGACCTTATGGTTCTATGTACAAAGTAAAATATTAATGAAAAAGCTGAGAACTTGTTTGGATTTGCCTGATGCTACAACCAGCGTTTTGGCAATAACTTCTTCTTGTAACGCAACAATATTATAGATTTGATGCATGAGATGTGTTGCTCACTATTAACATTCTTAAGTTGCTATTTGTATTTTTAGGCTTGCAGCAGAAGCTTTCGGCCGGGGGATTGTTAAAAAAGACAATGTTCAACTTGGCATATGCTTAGTAAGATCTGATTACTTCTTCTAGTTTGTTTGTAGGATGTGTACCAATCAAGTCATTCAGATATTTTCTATAATCTTTGACTTCATTTGAGATCCTTATATCAGCTAATGCATGCAACTAGATTAATCCAAGTTATTATCCGATTTGAATCAATTTTGATTGCGTACTTCAATAACTGTTACAGCAAATTCTTTAACATGAAGAGAGGTCGGAAACATGAAGAAGCATCTCCCATTTGTGACAAAGTTGTCTTTAGTAAGGTTGTGAAACTATACATTATCTTCACTCTGTTCAGTGTTTACTTGAAATAAAAGAGTAACAAAAATGCTAGTGATTTATAAACTTAGATAGTAATCAAAACCTGTCACTACTTTAGAATCTTGATCTTATTCGATTCTAACTTGCTCAGGTAAAGGAAGGTTTGGGAGGTAACGTAAGGCTTATTCTATCTGGAGCAGCTCCTCTTGCTACTCACGTGGAAGCGTTCCTTCGAGTGGTGTCATGTGCACATGTCCTGCAAGGATATGGTAAGCAATCTTTTGAAACTACTAGCAATCAACTCTATGTACAGACTCGATGCCTATATATCATCATGATTATTGACCTTTTTTCTTCACGTTGATTTTGATACAGGTCTTACAGAAACTTGTGCCGGGACATTTGTGTCTCTTCCACATGAATTGTCACAGCTAGGCACCGTTGGGCCTCCAGTGCCAAATGTTGATGTGTGCCTAGAATCTGTTCCTGAAATGGGATACGATGCCCTTTCAAGTACACCACGTGGAGAAATTTGTATCAAGGGAGATACATTGTTCACGGGTTACTACAAACGTGAAGACCTTACCAAAGAGGTCATGGTTGATGCGTGGTTCCATACAGGTTTGCCTATATACTTGTACAATACATATTTCCCATACAAATCATTGATTGTTTTCTTAGTGAACCTTGATTGTTATGCATTAGGGGATATTGGTGAGTGGCAGCCAGATGGAAGCATGAAAATTATTGACCGGAAAAAGAACATATTCAAGCTTTCACAAGGAGAATATGTTGCTGTTGAAAACCTGGAGAACATATATGGTCTCGTCCCTGATATTGAATCAGTATGTTCTTCAAGCTTTACGCAATCATATTAGTTCTGTGCATTAATGTTATCTCTGAAACTTACCATATCTTTTTAATAATTAGGTATGGGTCTATGGAAATAGCTTCGAGTCCTTCCTTGTTGCTGTTGTAAACCCTAAGGTTCAAGCACTGGAACAGTGGGCTCAAGAGAATGGTGTTAGCGGAGACTTCAACACAATTTGTGAAGATCCAAGGGCAAAAGAATACATCCTAGCAGAGCTAGCGAAGGTTGGGAAGGAAAAGAAGGTTAGTCTCGATTGATTTTTATCTTTTATTTCTTCCATTCGCTCGTGATTTCCTCCTCATGGAATTTATACTGGAAGAAACAGGTTTTTACGTTCTCAAGTTTTTTCGGTGATTCTTTTGTGCAGTTGAAGGGGTTTGAATTTATTAAAGCTGTTCACCTTGACCCCGTGCCATTTGACATGGAACGTGACCTTCTCACTCCGACATATAAGAAGAAGAGGCCACAGTTGCTCAAATACTATCAGGTACAGTTAATTCATATAATCAATCCTCGAAAATCTCCTACTCGATTACAAACTATCGTAGCATAACAAAAAAAGGAGTGAAAATGGATGAATAAGACATAGATCAGGGGCTATGATAGTTCAGACAATGTTTTAATGATGATAATGTTTGTTAATTTTTGTTTATGCTACTATGCTGCAGAACATCATTGACAACATGTACAAAAGTGTAAACAAGCCATAGGCGTGTGGAGCATTTCTTCGAATTGAGCTCTTGAGTAGTTTCTTAATCAAGCAATGCTTGGTTATGTTAATTTATGTAACAGTTTCTCTTGAATTATCTTTGGAAAATTAAGAATGTTTATGTAACACGGTAAGAACAGGATCTATGCAGCTTTGAGGTGGAAAGATAAGGGAATAATATTCATTTCTGGCTTCCATTTCATATTATTTCCCATGCTAATTCCAACTTGTATTAACATTTTCAGTGGTAACATTTTCCTGGTAAAAATAAGTCTTTAATCGTAATATCTTATGGCGATGAACTGTTCTATAAGAACCCAATCTTAACTGTCGAGACTCTTATACACGCAAGTATATCATAGATTGTCAATGTGAACTACTTGAGGAGTTGCATTGAGATAATTTATAGTTGAGATGTGATTCTAAATATGTTATTATCCTTTTTCTAGAGTTGATGACACTCTCGGTAATTATGAGGTCTAGAGTTCGAGTATTCATTAATGATCTTCATATCTTTCTATTATTATTTTATTTATTAACGATGATATTTCGTGAGAGAACTTTTGTATGTGTTAATTCTTTATTCTTTTTCACGCTTCTTACTACACTTTTTTTTTCTTTTAATGAAATTTCTGATCTCTTTTCTTGCTTTGCACTTCATCGGTATCAACCTACACATTTTCAAGTTTCACAATTCATGGAATTAAACCATCGGTATTTAAATTTCTCTCCCCACTCCCGTTTTAGGTGTATTCAACAAAAAGGGCCGGTGGCTCGAAAGGGGCTGTGGCGGCCCACCCATGTATGGGAAATAGATACTTAACGGGCCTTCGAGCATGCTGAAGCTCGGCTCATGACCCATGATTCAGTATTAGTTCGAGACTTCATTATCTTTTGAAGTAATTTTCAGTGAATGTTGGACCCATTTAGTAGTAGAGTAGAGTAGCCTACCCTTCCCAAGGTCTCTCCCGCCAAAAAAACTCAATCCCCTGTTACCAAATCCTCAAGCCACTTAAACGGCGACATTTTGGGGCCCAGGTGTCGACGATCTAACTGACACTATCATCCTACGGCTCAGATCTTTCGATACGCTCGTTAACAGCTTCACTGTTTGTTTGAGCGATTGTTCCCGTTATTTCCCAGAAATTTTTCTCGGAAAAAGAAAATTGACAGCTGATACTGACGGCCAGTGCCGAATTGAAGCCAATGAGAATAAAGATCGTACCGGATTTGGAGAATCACAAAGAGAAACACGTAATTGATGGCAATTTAAGAGGTAGTGTCACTGAATTGTCATCCTCGGCAGCCAAAGTGGTGGGCGGGGGAGAATTTGGCGGCCTGGGAGATTTGGGGGAGGTAATTGGGAA
>JAYMSW010002748.1:0-13291 GCA_036897725.1 Erodium texanum | reverse complement strand
TGGCGAATTTTCCAGTTTAATATCCACTATAGACACCCGTCGGTTGAGCGCCTGCCTTTCCATCTACCGGGTGAACACAATGTTCTGTTTGATCTAGAAGCAAATATTCATAGGATTGTGTTTGAAGATGGAATTGAGAAACCAAAGTTTACTGAGTGGATGGAAACAAACAAACATTGTCCTGACGCACGACGATTGAGTTATGCTGATTTCCCACTGAATGGGTGTGGAATTCGAAAGATAAGCTATGGACGAGACGAAAAAGAGGGATGTCAGCCGGTAGAATCTATTTTGCTCACCCTACATCTAGACAAAAGTTCTATTTGTGGGTGCTGTTAAACTATGTTAAAGGTTGCACAAGTTCCGAAGATATTCAGACGATTAATGGCACGACATACCCACGTTTTAAAGATGCGTGCCATGCACTTGGACTTCTTGATGATGATAATGAGTGATCAGACTGTTTGACGGAGGCTTCAACTTAGGCATCGGGCCATGAGCTCCATCGGCTGTTTGTCACGTTGCTTATACAGTGTCAAGTTGTTGACGTAGTTTGCCTTTGGTCAGTGCATTATGAAATATTATCCAAAGATATAGCTGTGATACAAAGGCGGAGGTATGAAGGCAGTAATTTACATCTAACTGACCAGCAAATTGAAGCATTTACGTTGCTCGAGATAGAGAAGTTGATGGTGAAGATGGGGAAGAGCTTACGAGATTTTGCCGGCATGCCATTACCGAATCAAGAAATGCTACAACAGTTACGCAACCATTTTCGTAATGAGGAGCGAGACTATTGTTGCGACGAGCAAAAAAGGATCCACGACACTTACCTGCCCACCTTAAATCAGGGTTAGTTGCGTACATATGAGGCTATAATAACATCATCTGATAATGATTTGGGTCATTTAATATTCATTCAAGGTTAGGGTGGTACAGGGAAAACATATCTTTCGAATAAGGTCATTTCGAAGGTTAGATTCGAGGGTAAGATCGTGCTACCGATCGCTTTATCTGGTATTGTAGCTTTAATATTGGATGGTGGAAGAACAACTCATTCCAGATTTAACATTCTGATTAACATAACACCGGAATCTACGTGTGAAATTCGGCATGGGACTAATTTGGCTGAGTTAATTCAGAATACATCACTGATAATATGGGATGAAGCCCCGATGGCTCATAAGCACTACTTTGAAGCTTTGGATAGAAGCCTTCATGACATTATGAAACCCCGTTATCCTGAATCTGTAGATAAACCTTTCGGGGGAATAAATGTTGTTTGTGGGGGTGATTACTAACAGATCATGCAGGTTATTCTGAAGGGATCTCGGGCGGACATTGTCAACGCATCGTTGAACTCTTCTTATTTATGTGAATCATTTAAAGTATATGAACTGATGGAAAATATGAGACTAACGTCAAATGTAATATCCATATCCGATGCCATTGAGATTGATGCTTTTGACAAATCAATGTTACGGATTGGTGATGGATCCCACTATGAAGTACCTCAAGATGAAATGGTTCGTATTCCAGAGGGAATTTTGTCTCCGCCATCTGATTCACCTATCATTATTAATACATTTTATCCATCATTGCTGACGATGTATCATGATCATACATACTTAACTGAACTGGCAATTCTTACCCCGAAGAATGACATGGTTCAAGAGATAAATGAGGTCATGACGGATATGTTACCGGGTGAAGGGAGATATTATTTAAGTGTCGATACAGTGTGCAAAGGTAGTATACAAACAACAGATGAAGACCTTCTGAATCCTTCTGAATTTCTAAATAGTTTAAAGTTTCTAGACATACCAAATCATGAAATATGCTTGAAGATTGGTTCCCCAGTGATGCTTTTGCAAAATATTAATCAAACGGAAGGGTTATGTAATGGAAGTAAGTTGATTATTACAGTACTTGGGGCATGTTCTGTTCAGGGTGTCATAATATCTAGAAGTCGTAAGGGTAAAACTGTTACAATTCCTCGGACCATAATGTCACCAAATGATGGAAAATGGCCGTTCAGACTGAAACGTTGACAATTGCCACTATCTCCATGTCTTGCTATGACAATTAATAAGAGTCAAGTGCAATCATTTAAAACAGTTTGAATTTTCCTACCTAAACAGGTATCGGTTACATACAATGTTATAATGCTTTCAATTAATACATGACATGAATAAGTTATTCAGTGTTTATTTAATCTTCTCAGGTTTTTACACATGGTCAATTTTACGTTGGTATCTCAAGAGTTATATCCACGAAAGGGTTGACTATAGTTACTGCCGACGCAGAATTAGAAGATCGGGGTATGATAAAAAAATGTAGTTTGTCATGAAGTATTTCGCAATATTAACCCTATTCGAGATTTAACCCCGGTAAGTTTTTCTTGAATGTACCTCTTACACTGTATCTACACAAATTTGAAATAGAATTTTCAATGTAGTCCATGTTAGTGATGTCTGTTATGATTATACTGGATTATATATACAGGGTGTAGATTAGCATGGTCAATATCAAAAGACTTTGTATTGTTTGCATACTATTTATGATGTAAGTGACATTCCTCTTACATTTGGTTATCACATGATCACCTTTAATTATATACAGGTAGATTTAATTTGATAGGTCAACTATTCATTTTATAATATTCTATGTTTGTCTACAAGGTTGCAAGGTATAGTCTAAATGTGAAGATTGTCAACACCAATATTGAAGTATTTAGGATTTAAATATTGTACACTCATTTGTTTCAAATGTATACACGTGCAACTGTAGATATATATCATGTCAAAAAAATAATAATACACCACACTAAACTTTACGTTTGTTCATACTTGGTTGGTTTGGTAACTTTCAAAATTATGTTTGACAAATTCAATCTCTTGGCAAATTTAACCAGCTAGGCCCATCCATAGTCAATTTAACAAAGCGAAATGGAAGTTTATGTAGATTGATATCTCAATTGCACTAACAGGTGGATAATAATCTCTTATTCTACCCTAGAAATGAGATTGTACCATTTTATTTCAATAAATTTGCACATCAACAATATGGAGATGGTCATGGAGTATTTTTCGTATTATAGGTATCTCTAATTAATGGCATATGTTTGTATGTTTGACAATGAGTTCTCAGTCGGAATTACAATCTAGTTGGTCGGTTGTCGGTTGTCAAACTCATATGCTGACGGTGAACTGACCAATCGGACATCACCAAGAATCACCATTAGTTCAAACGTTCTCATTTCTGATAAATAAAGAAGAAATGGAAGGTGGGTTTGGATTTTCAAGTATTGGGCTTCAGTTAATATAACCTAAGCCCACGTGTAGCCCAAATGATTAAAATCCATTTCCTAACTAACCTAGAATACACCCTTCTTTCTATAAATATATCCTCTCTTATATGTAGTATTCATTCACGCCACTCTACAAAATCACATTCAAACCATCTCTCGCTTTCTCTGCCTTGGAAATTCTAGACCATCATTCATCATCCCCTCTTTTTCCACCTTTTCATCGCTAGGCCGTTCCTCTTACTGTCTATCAAGACCTCCGGCCATAGTTTATCTTTTCTTTTTATTATTTTTCTTATTTCGGATTTATGTACGTTCGAGTATCTGTTGGATATTTTTGGTGTTATTTGTGATGTAAAAACAATTTGAGCTATTTTTTTGTATATTTGTGAAATCATCACTAGGCCATTCCTCTTCTTGTCTATCAAGACCTCCGGTCATTTAAGATTTTAAGATTTTTTACTATTTTTTTTATTTCTGATTTATGTAGATCTACTTTCGGGAATCTGTCGGATTGTTTTGGTGTTTTTTGTGATGTAAAACATTTTTGAGGTATTTTTTTTGTATATTTGTGCACTCACTTTTAGATCAATGATGTGATTTAAACTGAGATCTAAACATGTTTTTCATCTTTATGAACTTAGATCTATTTATTTTTATAAATAATGTATATATCTGTAAACTCAATTGCAGATATATCTGTTAAACGGAGATCCATTTCTGGTCGATGATGTTTTTATACATAGAGTATAGATTTGTAAATTATATGAATTATAGATATGGGCGAATGTCTTTGTTATGCACATCAAGATGTAGAACGGAAAATTCAACTAATAAAGACTAAGTTTTTCATTGTTTATATAAAATCGGACTATTTTTAAATTATGTACAACATAAATATGGATTAAAAAGGCTCAATGTGAAATCTAAATATGATTTGGCTGACCAATTTATAACTGGCACCGACCAGTAAATTGACCGGTGGGTAATATGCTCTGCTTGACTTTGTCGGTGCCGGTGGTGGAATCTTGAAAATAGATGTAAGGAAAATTTTGACCAGAGAAATAAAACGTAAGCTAAGCTCATTGTCGGTTGATTCTAGCTTCTCTTCGTTGAGTCTATATTTACTTGGGCTCAAAATTATGGTTCAACCTATTTTGATTGAACAAGTTTTATAGGCCAAGAATTGGATATGCATATTTCTCTATCCAACAAGTTATGTAGTATGGGCCATAGATTGATATATTTGAATAACCATCTAGGATAATGGAGCCATGTTAGGCAACAATTATAAGTCTCCACAATTGTCGGTCATGTTCCCTCCCATCACAGAATCGTTCGACCAAGATTGAAAGTTATATATATGTAACTTCTTTTGTTTTTGAAATCAGGCTTTTGATATTAGGCACCACAAGGCAAGCTAACCAATATCCAAGTCATTTCCGTAGGTCAGGTCTTGACAATTAACAATCAAGCTAAGCTTTTAGAGTAGATTTCTAATGATACATAATTGTTTATGCCATTGTATTTGTGGGTTAGGAGTTATATTTTTATTATGTTTGGAACATTGTATTTTTTTTAAAAGCCAGAACCCTTAAGTTAAGAATTTTATAGTTATCTATGTTCTATTTTTGTGCTATTATGATTAATGTATGCCTTGGTCTATTTTTACTAATCACTAACATGAACAAGTGTTCTTTTTGTTTTTTTGGGTCTTCTTCACCACGAAAATAGTTATTTTCTTCCTATTTTTCTTTTGTTCTGACATTTCATATTTGGTTGGTTTTGGGGGTGTTTTTATGATTGAATTTGTATCTATCAAATCTTCATGATTTATTTGTTCCTGCCATTATTTTTGGTTTCTTCTATCTTGCAGAGTGATACATTTGTTTAGTGTGGTTCAACTATATATATTATGGTGTATTCTTGCTACATGTTGCGCAACAATGGTTTGTTACCCCAATTTCCATTTGGGTAGAGGTTTCAGTGTTGTTTCTGGATTTACATATTAATTGCTTAGTTGAATTACAAATCCTTATGCAAATATCAAATATTGGTGATCATGTGTATTCATTTATGTATCAAGATCTGTTATTTTTTTTTATGGTTGAACAACATTGTTAGTAGACCTTGCCCATAAATAAGTCAGCACTACATTTAATGCATTGTGTATCATATAAACAAACTTGATGTTGGTAATGATTTGTTATATACTTAGTGTCATGGTTTGTAGAATACGCATTCATATTATAAATAAATGTTCATGTTGTACGATATATTTGTAAATTTTTGCTTTAGTTGCTTTAGTTCGTAATGTTAGCTTAAAGAAACTAAGTTTTGTTAGATGGTGAGCTCTCTTCCAGCCGCTCCCCCACTTCCAACCGGAGTAACGCCAATGAGAATCACACACAGAACAGAAAGATTTGAGAGGCCTTCCAAGGATCAACCGACAAGGGTGTTCCTAGGGGATACATCGAAGGATGGAGGCTTGGGGGGAGATAGCGAGAGGAAAGTGTTTTCAGTTTTTGTATGTAATTTACTAGCAGACACCACTCCTTTGTGGTTGGAGAACTATTTCAGAAGAATTGGGAAGGTTAAGAGTGTGGTAGTGGCAAGAAGGCCGAATCGGAAAGGAAATTTTTTTGGGTTTGTCTTTTTTTTACAGTCAGGAGGCGATGTTGAAGGCGATTCAAGTTTTCAACGGGCTTAATGTGAGAGGAAGACCAATCTTTGTAGCAGAAGCATGGCAAAGCAGATCTAGATTTCATATTAATGGGAAGGTTGCAGGGGTGGGAGTTTGTGCAGGTGATGTGGTCGGGAAGGGAGGGGATGGAAAATCGGAGCCTGTGGTCAAGGTTTTACGAAATAGGCGCTCCTTTGTGGATGTGGTTAGACAAGGGAGGGTGGAGAGGGGTGGTTGTGTGGGGAAGGAGGTACCCAATTTGAGGAAAGTGGTTGAAAGAGGGATTTTAGTGGTGGCGCATGCAAACTTCTTTGGTGAAGCAATCCAAGAAATGATTGCGATTAAAGGAGTAAGCAACATCGAAGTTAAGGCTCTAGGAAAGAAGGTTTTCCTCATTACTTGCCCAGATGAAGAGTATGGCAATGAATTAAGGAAGACAGAGTGGAATTGGTTGAAACAGTGGTTCAAGATCCATCTGGGAAAGGCTGAGTTAGCGCTTAAATGGGGGAGGTTTAGTTGGGTTAACATTAGTGGAATCCCAATCCACGGGTGGTGCGAGGAGGCAATTACAACCATTGCAAAGACTAGTGACACGGTGGTTCATATTCATAGTGAGAGCTTGAAGGGAAGGTCAATGGAAAGAGGTGTAGCTTTAATTCATACAAAAGATTTTTAGGCTATTAACAAAGTTGAAAAGGTCCAGATTGGGGATTGTTTTTTCTCAGTTCTAGTTAAAGAGATTGAAGTTCTTATTGTTCCATCAAGTGTTGCGCCCAGCGTCTTCACCTCGTCTGAAGAAGTTGGAGACTCGGCTTCAAGCCATAGCGGTCACACAAACAGGGGTTCAAGTGGCAATTCCGACGAAGGAGGGCAGAAGACACTCAACGGGTCAAACTTGGGAAAGACAACACTTAAGAATTTGGATAGTCACTCGAGGAGTCCAAAAGACAGTAATTTGAAACTTTCTTCGGCCTCATCGTCATCAGAAAGAGTGAATGTGATTATGGGGGATGAATTTGTGAGGGAGACGTTGAATGCTAGTGAAGAGGTGGTTGCGGGTGGCCTTGAATTTAAGTGCTCAAAGGGGGAAGGTCTTGGTGGGTTGGGACCAATCCCAATTTCAGGGAATAAGGTTAATCAAAAAACAAGTTATGAGGTTGGAATTAATGGAGGAAGAAAGAGAAAGGGCAGGAAAACAAACAAAAGGGTTTCACATGTTTACTCAGCGAAAGATAGTAGTAGCTCTAGGGAAGTATCAAGAGCTCACACTTGAATCCAGATGAAAGAGTTGTAGTTTTATCTGGGCATTTGAGTGGCAGGATGAAAGAAGTAGCTCGGAAGTCGTGGGAGTTCTGCAAAGATTTTGGTTTCAAAGCCTTGTTTAGGGGGGAAGAGATCGTTGGCCAATTTGGTGAGTTACATGCTGGCATTGGAAAGAAGCTGGATTTTTCAGTAGCAAAGAAGGACGCTGGAGTTATAGGCTCTTCTTCAGTCTCTCAGGAGTCTGAAGATCTAGCAAGTTAATTGTAGAAAATGAAGATCCTCTCTTGGAATTTGAGAGGATTGAGCTCGGTGCAGAAGAAACGAGCTCGAAAAGATGTTGTAGTTAAAAATCAGTCGTTGGTCCTTCCTCCAAGGCTTTAGCGGAGTTGTGGGTTGAGGGGAAATTGGGAGCTGGCACATATTCTTGCAAGTGGAAGGTCAAGAGGTGTGATTTCGTTATGGCAGTCGAACGTGTTTAGAATGGAGAGAAAGTGGGAAATTGATAATGTGTTGTTGTTGTATGGTTGGTTTTTACCATCGGAGAGAAGGTGTATGTTAGTTAATGTGTATGCTCCGTGAACTATGGGAGAAAGGAGGGTGTTGTGGGAGAAGTTACGAGCTGAGTTGGTGTTATTTGAAGATGATTTAATCATTGCAGGGGGGACTTCAATACAGTGATTTCAGCTGAGGAGAGAAGGGGTTATGAAGTTAATGATCTAGATAGAAGAAGCTTTGATGATTTTGTGAATATGGCAGGTTTAATAGACTTGCCTTTGGTAGGTGCGAAATTCACTTGGTACGGGCCGAATTCGAAGGGTAGTAGACTTGATCGGTTTCTTGTATCGGCGGAGGTTCTGAGTTTTGCAGGCTCTTTGACTCAGAAGTAGTCGATTGGGGGCCAAGGACCCTTAAATTTCTGAACGTATGGTTCAATCATAAACGATTCTTACCGGATGTGGGTGGTTTTTGGAAGAAATATAGAAAATCTAGTGCTCCACAGTTTGTACTCTGGACCAAGATGAAGTTGCTAAAGATTGACTTGAAAGTATGGAATGTAAATGTGTTTGGGTTCCTGGAAAAAGAGGTTGATGAGCTGCAAAAGGAAGTGGACCGATTGGATCAATTATCAGAACAAAGAGATCTTACTGAATCTGAGACCTACGATAGGACTTTGGCGAGAGCTAAGCTGATACAAAAGACTAAGCTACTTGCAAAGCTGTGGAGCCAGAAAGCTCGAGCCTTATGGTTAAGAGACGGGGATAAGAACTCAAAGTTTTATCACCGGCTGGCGAACTTCAATTCCAGTCGAAAGAAGATATCTCAATTGCTTGCAGGTGGTGAGACCTTGTTTAATCCTCGTGAGATGCGGATTCATGATGCAGAGTACTTCGTGGAGAGGTATTCAAAGAAGGTTCAGGTTTGTTTGGAATTACCAGGCCTTGGTTTCAATAGGATCTCTGTTAGCCAGGATCGTGATATTGAGAAAGAATTCACGGAGGAAGAAGTCAAGTTTGCGGTGGATTGTTGCAACGGAGATAAGGCGCCTGGGCCCGATGGGTTCAGCCTCAAGTTTTTTCAGCAGGCCTGGCCCATCGTAAAGGAAGACGTTATGGCTTTTATGAGCCATTTTCATAAAATCGGTCAGATCAGTAAGGGGTTAAACTCAAGTTTCATCACTCTGATTCCAAAAATTGACACACCAAGAAGTCTGGAGGAGTACAGGCCAATTAGTTTGATCACGGCGCCTTACAATACCCTTGCCAAAACTTTGGCTTCGAGACTCAAAAACCTTCTCCCTAACTTAGTAAGTGATGTTCAGTCGGGGTTTGTTGTTGGACGCCAGCTTGTGGATGGAGTGTTTGTGGCAAGTGAGTTAATCCAAGAGGTTAAGAGGTCAAAGGAAGAGGTCGTGATGCTGAAGATTGATTTTGAGAAGGCATATGACCTAATTCATTGGGGATACATAATGTACATTTTGGATCAAATGGGGTTTGGATCACAGTGGCGGAGTTTGTTGAGCTATTGCTTCAAGGCTCATGTTTCATTGTTGATTAATGGGTCCCCAAGCCCAGATTTCGAGCTCAAGAACTGTCTAAGGCAAGGCTGCCCGATTTCACCTTTTATTTTTGTTCTAGCAGCTGAAGGTTTGCATTTGCTGCTGGAAAAGGGCTTGAATGATGGTTTTTTCGAGGTGCATTTTGGGGATAATGGTCCTCATATTAGTCATCTGCAATTTGCAGATGACACTCTGATTTTTTTCAAAGGAGGGAGACAAGCAGCTGAAAATTTGAAAAACATCCTATTGGGGTTTCAATTATGTTCTGGGTTGCGTATCAATTTCCAAAAGTCAAAAATCCATATTTTCAACGCAAGATCAGTGATAGAGCTGGAGCTATCAAATATATTCGGTTGTTCGGTATGTGCACTTCCTATGCCTTACTTGGGGTTCAATTTAGGGGCTAATCCAAGGAGAGCTAAGACTTGGGAACCTGTGGTTAAGAGGTACTAGAAATCTTTGGCGTTACGGCAGACAAAGTACTTGGTGCTAGGGGCAGAATCACTCTTCTGAAATCCACTCTTGCGGCACTGCCAGTTTTCTTCATGTCACTTATGAAAGCTCCAAAATGTATTATCCTTGAGCTAGAGAGGTAGCAAAGGTTATTCCTGTGGGGAGGGAAAGCAGGAAAGAAGGTCATTTTTAACATAAGTTGGAAGGTGGTTTGCCTTCCAAAGGAGTTCGGGGGTCTTGGAGGTCGGAGTCTTACCTCCATGAATAATAGTCTTTTGACGAAATGGTGGTGGAGGTTTGCGGTGGAGGAAAACTCGTTATGGAAATGAGCTATCTGTGCAAGGTTTAACTGGGATGTTTCGGAATGGGATCTATCTAGGTTTGACATTGTTCCTTCTTCACCTTTCTTGAAGCAAATCCAGATGTTAGCTATGGACTTGAAGTTTCGGAATATCTTTGGCAATTTCGGGTTGCACTGGAAGTTAGGTGAGGGTACTGGAGTTCGATTTTGGGAGGATTGCTAGGTGGATAGTATTGTACTGAGATATCAATTCCCTCGCCTTTTTGAACTCTCGAGGAACAGGGGAGGGGTAGTAGCTGATTTCTGGGTCGAAAATAGTTGGACTTTGAGGTTTAGGAGGCAGTTGAGAGCTTGGGAGGAGGAAGCTTTAGAGGATTTGTTGAAGTGCCTTTTTCCCTGGAGGCCAAGGAGGGGAAAGAAGGACGAGTTGGTTTGGGTTCTTGATTCAAGAGGGTTTTCAATGTCAAAGGCGTATGAGGCTTTGGAAGAGTCTGTGGGTCAGAAATATCCTTGGGCATGTTTCTTGTGGGTGTCGGGCGCTCCTCTGAGAGCCTTAGCCTTCACTTGGATGTCGGCTCATGAAGCGGTGGTTACGCGTTGCTTTTTGGAGGAGAGGGGCTTCCCTCTTCCAATGAGATCTTGTTTTTGTCCTCTGTGTGATAAAGTTTTTGAGGACAGCAATCATCTTTTGGTGTTTTGCAGCAAAACCTAGAAGGTTTGGTCACTTATATGTAACTGGTGGAAGATTTCTTGGGTTGTTCTTAGCTCGGTCAAGGAACTCTTGGCGGGTTGGAAACATTTGGGACCAAAAGGGGTTAGAAAAAGCTGGAGCAGAGTGGCACCAGTTGCTTTGTGGAATGTATGGCTTTGGTGAAATGGAATGGTTTTTAGAGGTGCAAAGTAGTCAGAGTCTGATGTTTTTGAGAGAATCATGAGTGCCTTGTTTGGTTTGGGTTGGAATTGAAGCTAAAGAAGGATGGCTTTAGGCTAACGTTTGCAGCCTGGAAGGCTGATCCGGGAGCAGATTTGATTACTTGGTGATTATTTTTGCTTTGTTTTGTGCTGTTTTTGAGTTGCATTACTTTTGTAAGCTTTGTTTGAAAGCTTCTTTATCACCTCTTTGAGCTTGTTCAAAGATAGTATTTTTCGGTAACCCTACCTTTGGGTTTCGAATCCTTATATGAGATCTTATCTCCTTTTTCTGATCAAAAAAATATATATGGCATTAGCAATCTCTTATAGGTTTTATTTTACGCAAATTTTACAATTTTCTTTGTGTTTTACTCAAATGTACCCATTTTTATTGAACCGTTGTGAGAAATGAGATAATTCTGTATGGGGGTTGAGCAAAAGGGGTTGTATTTTGAGTTATGCGAGTATAGTTTACTGCATGTTAAATCGTTAGTATTAATAATTAAGACAACTGTTTAATTATATTTCGTTTGTAAGCTGCCTTTAGAGGTTAGACATGGAAAATTTTGATTTTTTCAAGCATCTTCCAGACGATATAGCATTGGACATTTTTTAGCAGACTATTGAAGAATCAGACACCCCATTTTTCGCACTCACATTGTGGTAAGGTTTTGTTGTTGACCTGAACCCCACCACTTTATGTTACATCATTGTGCATTAGATGATACGACGCTTTTGTTGTTGTATATATTAGTGAACAAGTGCATGTAACCCTTTATATATTGGTTTGTTGCAATTGATTTTTAACAATCATTACATTCCATCAGCATGTATTCCCCTATGTTATAACAATGATCAATTTGTTTATTGCAAATTGGTGTAGTTCATATTTCATTATATGTTACACCGCCAACCATATATTGGTTATATCCATGTGCACATGGTAATACAATTTACATAGCATAGTAGTAAGATCCATCATGAATACTAAATTCAATCGTGTATAAACCATGAAATGGTATTTTATAAACGTAATATTTGCTTACATTCATCCTGATGTTTTTTTTATATATAATCATCATGTTGTTCTATATATTTACATAACCATGTTAATATAAATGGTGCCAACAAACATATGCTTTATTTGGTTTTACCTTGATTGGTTATTGATTTATGTATTATACTAAATGTCTAAACTATTATCGTAGTTGTAGGAGCATTTACAAGCATTTGCGTACCCCCCAAGTTTTATCTAAAATGCAATTCTTATGTCAACCAACTGGAGCCAAACACATAACAGCATCAACTGTCAACTATTTAGAAATTGCTGAGTTTGTTGGTAATGCGAGGACAAAGTATTTACTTGGGTTATACCATACATTTAATGGAACAGACCCACTAGTTGGTATATCTTACCTAGGTCAATTGTGCACCGAAAAGACATGATTTAGTAGATATATATATGTGATGGCTATGTTCAAGACCAATTATGATACATATGGATCGCACTGGGTGCAAAGGTTGTTGATGGAAATGGATGGTGAATGGGATGCACTATGAGAGTGCCGTGAAGTTTTCCAATCAATGATACCCCCCGCAAAATACACTGAATTAGTTGTGACTAGGGGATGCATTATTGTAGATGATGGCCATTGGAACCTTAAAGTCCCATATAATATTGAAGGATTCAGTAAACTAAATTTTACCTGTCCTCATTGTGTCATTGATATTGAAACCTACAAGCTCCACAATAATATTCAGTAGGGATAGATTAGTCAACATGAGTTGTAATGGTTTAGTTTCTTATGTTTTACTTTGTGTTTCCTTTCCATGTGTATTGTCAATATTCAGTTTAAGTAATAAATTAGTCTTTTGTTGAATATATTCATGTGACAGTCTTCTGTTACCATACATGTTGTTTGTAACCGGGGTTTTTTTTTTTTTTGTAAATTGGTGAATAAATCAGTCTTTTGCTCAAACTCATCAAATCTTATGCAAGGGTCAGGTTCCCTCTTATATTAAACAAACAAATTATAAATCACAAGCCCCCGCGCAACGCACGAGCTCACACTAGTCTTTCCTAAAGCTTCGGAAAGAATTAAAACTCTAATAGTAGCAGGAGGAATAAAGACTCACTCCTGAAAATCCGACATAGAACAATTGTCTCAACCCTATTAGGTTCACCAACAACTTGATGCACAGTAGAAAAATTCACTACAAATAGTTATAGATTGCGAGGAAAACTCAAGGTTAGTTTGGTCTTTTACCTGGGTAATGAGAGACGACATTGTTTTCGAGGTTTGGCTTTTAGAAGAC
>JAYMSW010002747.1:0-13294 GCA_036897725.1 Erodium texanum | reverse complement strand
GTGGTCCCCCAAACAATTTCCCCAGAAGGGGATAAAATATAACCCCCCCCCGCCATACAATCACCCTCGCGAAACGTATCGTACCGAGCAGAGATGAATCCCAAAACGGAATTGAATTTCCCTTTCCCGGGAAAACCAAATACGCATACCGTTAAATTCCCGTTTCAGATATATCTAACCATAAAGTATATAAAAATAAATTAATAATGAAAATAAAATACACAGTGGCTACTATTTATATCCATATACACAGATAGAGCTTCCATTGCCAAACACAACTGAATATTATATCTCCGTCCCTCACTCGCACACACAATCACGCACGCGGCTTCTCCGGCGATTTCCACGGAGAGATGATGGAATGTTCTAGAATTTAATGAAGAGCCAGAGAGATTAATTACTGATCGGCGACCGTCATGTCACTTTCTTATTCCGACTGCTTCTCCGACCTCCTCTGCAGCGAGGACTCTGGCATCCTCTCCGGCGATACGCCGGGATGTTCGTCGGACTTCGAATCTCCGGCGTGCAGAGAGGAATCCATCGCCGGATTCATCGAGGACGAGCGGCACTTCGTCCCCGGATGCGACTACCTCTCCAGATTTCAGTCGCGGTCGCTGGACGCCTCCGCCAGAGAAGAATCGGTTGCATGGATTCTAAAGGTACGCCCCCTCCTCTAACGTGCGCATGGTGTCTCGGAAAACCAGACATCAGTTTTGACTTATTACGATACTGCCACTTCCTTAACATTTGTCCCTTCCTCAAATAACTGCCTCCGCCCGACCGGTTAAGTTCCTTTCCGGTCACCGGCGGTTTGTTTAATCAACCAGTACTGTTATTCGATCCGATTAATGATTCTACTCTATATTTGGTTCATTTAGTGAGAAATTAATGCATGCGTCATGCAGGTGCGAGCTTACCATGGATTTCAGCCATTGACGGTGTATCTATCGGTGAACTACTTGGATCGGTTTCTTTACTCTCGCCGGCTGCCGGTAAGTCCACACCGGTGATTATTAACGCCGAACAGTTTATTTGTAAATTAATTATTGTACCGAGCGTATACAAATTAATTTTCTCGTGACAATGTTGACTTTTCTTGGAAGTATAATTGAAAAAGCGACACAAGTACCCACCGTGCAGTAAATGTGCCTCATGTCCCATCAAGGAGCGTCTACTCCTATTTTTTTATATACCATACTAAATCAGTAGGAATTTGACTCTCGTACGCACTATATTTACCAATCTGCCACTCTTATACTGTTAGCTTGAAAATGACATGATTGCCCAATTATTCCTAATCTGTAACCAATATTTAATTTTTGTAATGATTTATAATATTGTGATTATGACATCAGGAGGCAAAGGGGTGGCCATGGCAACTCCTGTCGGTAGCTTGCTTGTCATTAGCAGCAAAAATGGAGGAACCTCTGGTTCCTTCTCTTCTGGATCTTCAGGTACTTGCCTGTTTTGGCATGTGATTTGATATTTGAAGTAAATTTCAGTTCATTAATGGGTTGGTGATGAACTAAGGTCGAAGGAGCCAAATATGTGTTTGAGCCAAGAACAATCCGTAGGATGGAGCTTCTTGTTCTTGCTGTTCTGGATTGGAGGCTGAGGTCCGTAACACCCTTCTGCTTCATTGCTTTCTTCGCGTGCAAGCTCGATGCTGCGGGAAGCTACGCCGGGTTTCTGGTCTCCAGAGCAACAGAAATCATCTTATCCAACATCCGGGGTAAGCATCAGACTCTACAAAAGTAGGTAGTACTCAAATGTTGTCATAATAACGTTGTGAATTGTATGGACAGAGGCTAGCTTTCTCGAATATTGGCCATCATGCATTGCTGCTGCGGCCATACTTTGTGCGGCTAATGAAGTTCCAAATCTGTCCGTGCTTGTGAACCCCGAGCACGCGGAGTCATGGTGTGAAGGGCTGTGCAGGGTAAGAGAACACTTACACAGTAGTACCATAATCGTACAGTGTATATATGTAGTATATATATAGCCAACTTGGAATGTATGTGTGTATTGTAGGAGAAAATAATGAGCTGCCAGCGGTTAATGCAAGAGATTGTGCTTGAGAGGAAAGTTATACCACAGGTTGGAGTAATGGTTAATGGTGGGGCTAAAATGAGGTCTAGTAGTGAATCGTCATCATCATCCATCTGGTCCTCCTCTTCGTCTATGTCTTCCTCGTCATCATCCTCTTCTTACAAAAGGAGGAAATTAAATAGCTCTTTATGGGTAGATGATGACAAGGGAAGCTCCGAGTGAGAAAAAAACGGGAGAGTATAATAATACAAATAGGTGTGGGGAAGGAGAGATGAAAGCAATATGGTAGGGACCAATTTGCTTTCAAAACCTCAATATTTTTAGGAGGGTTTTTAAATTTGACACAAGTGAGAGTGATGTAGATGAAGATCATGATATGGTAGTAGGTAGTTAGTTTATAATTATACACTAGTGAGTTTTGTAAATCTTTGTTTTTGGAGTTGTGAGTTAGTATCCATGTAGGAGGGGATCCAATAATGGCTTTGCAGATTCCCAAGGGAATTGGATTTCGTTACATAATTATTGTGTTTGGTGTGGAAGGCAATAGTGGAGTGGAGGGGAGCCATTTTTGATCATCATGAAGCTAGCTCTATGTGATTGTGGGGATTTGATCTTCAAAGGGTTTATTGATGATGGCAAGGACAAGTGTAGACTGTGGGACTCACAAAAGGGTAGGCAAAGTTCAAATGGTTTCTTGTTTGGTAACTCAGCTTTCAGTTGAGTTTTACCGAATGAGTTACTCTTTTGAAACGAACGTCTTAGAAATGTTTAGGCTTAAGATGGATTTGGGCAGGCTATGATTATATTGTGTTGATGGACATGAAGAAGAGGTTGAAGATTGTGTCAATCAGCTGAATGAGATGGAAATCGGCTCCTCCCTCATGACTTAATTAGACTTTTTTTATTTGAGTGGCTTGTTGCGCAACATGCTTGGTGCGTGTTGCTTGTGTCGTGTGCTTTTTTGGCGGGATTTTGCCTCTCTTGTGGATCATGATCATCACTCTCTTTTGGCCGTGGAGTGATGTGATCACACGTGTGGTCTTCTCACACGTGTGCATACTCGTTTTATTTTTTCATTTTTTCAGTTTTTCAAAGAGGAAAAGAAAAGAAACACTCCTCTTTTGTGGCCAATGTTTGGCCTAATAAGATCACTAAACAGTCTTTGGGGCCTTTTAGCAGATCGATATATGTGTGCTTGTATTTTTCATTCACCCGTATAAATAAAGAGATATTATTGTAAATTTTTTGTGCCTCACTTATAATTAATCCATGAAATAGACTACAATTATAATAACATTTAGTGATAGACTGGTCTGATGTAACGGCTCGTTTCGGGGGGGTCACATGAGGCCATAATGGAGGCTTTGTTTCTCGTTTTGTTCACTGCCACAGGAAAAAAAGGTAGAAACAATTGCATGAAAAATTACAAAGAGGAAGCGTCGATGAAATTATTATATGGTTGTTGTCACGTAGCCAAGTGATCCGACACAAGCATATTATAGAAACACAGCACAATGGTCCTCGGAATTGAGCATTATCATGGTCTTGTGAAAAACCTTATCACCTCCACCGACATTAATGGAGGCTCAGCATCCTCTGTCACATCCACATATGTTCTGCACATAAACAAACAATGCCACTGCAATTTCCTTTATTGGCTCTTCGAATACTCATATACACATATGGACCACACTCAAGAAGATGAAGAACCAATCCCCAAATTCATCCCTTGACACATTTTAAATGTCCTTTTTCTTCTAATGTTGTTGTTAATCCAACATTTGAAGGATTCAAATATCATAATAAATATTTTAGGTTCTTTGTCATATTGAATCGTTAAGTGGATCGGATCTTAACATGCATAAAAGCTCGGTCTTTTACTTGTACAAATGTAAAGAATGGTAAACTAAGGTCTAAAAAATACATAAGATGGATCAAATACTTTCGTGAATATTTATACATTTTTAGTAGAATGAATGAACAAACTTTTATGTCTTTTGAAATTTATAATTGCATAATATATTCAGGATATATATAAGGAAATATTTCTGCCAATTTTATATATCACTAGATGATATACATAATTATTGATTGAACAGGACAGAGAGTCCTCACCAACCTAGACCTGGCAGACCAAGCTAGACCACAAAGTAAGGACTAAGACGCTGATACAGCGCACCAATGCTAGACAAAGTCTAGCAACTAAACCAGTATAAGCTGGTATCAACAACCAGCCAAATTGGCTCCTAAATCAGCTAACGCTGACACCTAAACCAACCAAAACTGGCACCAAACCAGATAAGCTGACACTGAAACCAGCCGAAGCTGGCACCTAACTAGCTAGCACGAAATTAAACTGAACAATACACAAAAATACAACAGAACGGACACTGATCCACCAACGCTCGTGCACTCCTCGGATGACCGAACTGCTGAATGGCTAATCTAACGGTATAAGGCGAAGCTAGGTGATTCCGACCAGAGCTATGGGTGGACGACAACGAGGAGGGCTAAGGGAAACAGCATGGGGGCAATGGACAACGTCGACCATGATCTACGATCAGTCAACGTCTGAGGGGAAACCAGCCAAGGGGAGGGCACGAGCGGCCTGGGGCTCACGGCCATGGCAGCGGCCAGCTCCGATAGCGCGACGGTGGGCGATTTGCGACCGGATCCAGACAATCCAATTCGAGTGGATCTATGCCATCCAAGCCGACGTCGAGCCTCGGCATAAACCCATCCTACACGTAAATCTATATAATAAATCTTCTAGATGTTTACTAATTAAATTAAACTATTAATATCTTTCAAAAAAAATTAAACTATTAATAGGTCGAACACATTTAATTACAAATATTAACTAAACATCAATTATTATGGCTTATGTTTATTAAGGAAGCCTTTTCTTTTTAATTTGATCCAACAATGTGGAACCCTCGATTCAACTATGTCGGAATCCACTAATAAGTTAATGTTTCTTTTTGTGAATTAATGATAAATTATCAAGTAAGGAAAAAGATGTGGAGTTTGTTAATTAGAAGAGGTCGGAAGACCCACCATCTATCTTCCCCCACTAGAAAGGTGGCCATTAAAACAAAACATGTGTCCGGTTTGTTTGGTGATGATAATCAACAAGCCGATAATATATATAGTTATAGTACTAAAGAACATTACTATAATAATTATAGCCCACCCCCATTAGACAAGAGCTTGAATCAATTATTATCTTATATAGTATTCATCAAAAAAACACCAATGGGACATGGAATAGGACAAGCTAATTGTAGCCCCAACTCTATATATCTAACTATAATCCCAAGTCAATCATTTATCCGTTAATTGTATTTTCAGTTATTGATTTTGTATATATTAAACGGTTTTATGTTGTTAACATATAAATCAAAGACTATAGGAATAGGATGATAGACATAAGTGGAAGCGAATGATGCAAGAACAAGTGTAGTAAAAGAAGATAATTGAAGTGCCTTTTGGGCTAAAAAGTGAGGGATCCTAAGTATAAATCCCAAAAGCCAAAATTACTTTAGGCTCTTCCAATCAAACTCTCTTTTATTTGAGGGAATTTCAACTTTAAGGGGAGGCCATGGCCATGGGGTTTCAGCTTTAGGATTTGTAAGCAAAAACCCATATGCTCGTGCCTTTTAGATATGGTTTTTGATTTCATGCTGAATGCAAGACAGCAACACCCACAATCTCCCATAACAAGGAAAAGCTAAAGAGCAAAGTAATCTTTATTCTTTGTGCACATGCATCAGATGTGCGTCAAATACAAAATGATTGTAAGCAGAGACAATAACGACGTTTATTTAGCTGTGAACATTGATCATCTGATGTATGTTATTGTGCTATGCTTATGCCTGTGTGTGTGTGAATGATATTTGAGACAGAAATGTGACATAACAGTGATGAACAATGATGGGACATTGATTTTGTGGTTATAAAAAGACAGGTTTAGGTTAGCAGGGGAGGGGAGGGGCTGTCTTGTTGCTTTCTTTAAATAAATAAAAGGAGGAAAGAAAAGAGCAAGTGGTCTCGAGGGAGCGTCTAAGGCATGCCCTGTTTTTATAATCTTTAGTGCTGCTGGAGCTGGACCTCCCTTCCCCATTTTCCCAATCATCAACTCTAGAGCACGACAATTTACACAAATCATTTTATTTCTTGTTTGGATCAAGTAGATTAAGGAGGATATCGTGTGTAGAGAAGATTGATACTCTACTTACTATCTTATTCATTCATTTATGTGTTTGATCAAGTACTAGTGTGTTTTGGCCTAATGGTCAAGGTGTGGTCAAATACGAAAAGCTCTTTCCTTTTTCCTATGCACACTAGGTATCTGTGAAAGGGAAGGCATGACTCATGTGCGCTTCAGTTTCACCCTAAGCTCTTGCATGCCACAAGGTTTCCCATTAACCTAACATGTAAAGCCTTTGGTTACTCCATTTTTTTTTGCTTTACTTTGCCTTTGCACTATCAAAAGCCTCATTACTTATTAACAAAAATATTCATTATCATCCACATTATGTTAAGACAAATATTTTCTCTCGAGGTCCAACTCTAACGAATAATCTGTTGTTTGAAAGCAGATGTGGGGAGGTTATCCTCCTTTGATGCATGGTTTTTGTAACAACAGTGGGCCTGTTTGGTGTCACAATGGGCCTACTAGGCCTTTCCTCAGGCCCAAAACAAATTAACAGAAAACAGTACGTGATGTTAGCCCATTCACGTAAACGGGTTCTTTGTTGTGAGTAAGTATCCAAGTCCATAATACATAAACGGGTCATCGATATTGGGCCCAATAAAAATCGCAAACGTCGTTCTGCTTCTTTGCCTGTGGTGTGAATGTAACAGTTTGATCATTTCGTTAAGTTCCAACGGTGATTGCGGTGCGCCGGCACGTTTCACATCAGCTTACGTCACCGCCGACATCTCTATCCATACAGCTCCTCTCGCTCCCGCCAAAATAAGGAGCCTCATCTCAGGCTAAAGCCTTCTCGACCCTCCTAGAACCACCGCCACAGCTCCGCTTGAGTTTGCAGAAATTGAGTATGGGGATTTTGTGCTTCTGTCGATGTGTTTGTGCGTTTTGCAGAAGACCCAGGGTTTGGGGATTATGCAGCTTGTTGACATTTTGCAGAGGTAAACAGTTTCTACTTTGTGCTTATAAGAATTGATTGGCTTTTTGATTTTGAATTTAATTGGTTATCTGTTAGGAGTGAATATAATGTGTATACATCTTCAACTTGTGCTAGTGTAAGTCCTTTTAGGCTACAATATGTATATCATGTGTTATTTCTCCTAGAAAGACCTGTTCTCTCAAACATTAGGAATCTTTTGTGGTTATTAGCAAATAGTTGACTGGTTGTTTGTTGTGGCTGCTGTAAAATATGTCTCACTGCAGTACAGTGGGGCCGTTATTTTCTGAGATGGCTCCATTTTTGAACCACAGAAATGTTTCAGCTCTGTATATTATTGGGTTATGTCATTAATGTTAACGAGAAATTGACACCATCTTTGTTGTGGGCCAGCAGGTGCCATTATTGATGACAAATGCTGGTCTAGTAAGTAGCTGGATCAGATCTTAAGTATCTCTTGATTTGAAATGAAGAGTGCCTCACATAGAGAGGTTGGTTTCAAAGTAAATTATGCAACTTAGGTATAGAAACATTCTAAATCCAGTTCAAGGGTTCAAGCTGCTATAAATACATATTGAGGCCAGATGAGATGAGATGGTGAAAAGTTATTCAAATATGGCATTTAAGTTCTCCGTCACTAGCTTGTCTTGTTTCTGTGTCTTTGTTGGTTCAGAGAGTAAAAGCTGAACAGAACTGTTAGACATTAAGTATAATTCTTATAATCTTAAGAGGGTTGATGAAGAATCATTATAGGCGGTGATAGAAAATATCCTATAGTTGCCTGGTAAATTCCTATCTGCCACCTTCCAAGAAAATTCCTGGAACTCCAGTCTTGAAGATTTTGTTGTCGCTTGAGACCTACCAGGTTGTAGTGTGGATTACACCTAAGGTAGGAGCTTCATGAGAAAAAGTAAAAAAAAAAAAGGACAAGACAAAGGAAAGGGATTCTTCAGGAGGAAAAATCCACTTCAAGAGACAGAATTGATTGAGATTGCTGGCAGAATAGTGAATGGTGGTACAAAAGTGAGTACCTGGACAAATAAAAAATCTAATGGGATCAATCGTGTGACAAGTATGAATGTGCTCTTTAGATAGAAAACAAAGTAGAGGACGGTGTTCATGGAATGAGCACTACTGTGAACTTGCTGAATATTTGAGAGAGAAAACAAAAGCAAATTTTGCATCTTCCTTGGTTATTCCTGAGGAAATAAAAAATGTGTCCTTTATATGTTCTTTGTTTGATGTTTTTATCTTATGGTAGTATTTTGAAAATCCCAGGTGATGCTAACTAGCTTTTAGAATGCAAATAAGGATTGACTGCAAGAGGACTGTGACACTTGTGAACCTTTCACAGGTTTGCTGGTTGCTCATAAAATTACTGAGTGCACCTTTGGCCGCACGAACATCATTTTTATGGGTTCCAAACTATGTTGATGAGGACTACCAATTTGGAACTCAAACTGTGATTCTCTGCATAAAATCACGTGTTTCTGATACCTCATCTTGTACCCAACTTCTAGCAAATTGTGGAGGCAAAACTTAATTCTATGAGAAACGTATCTTAAGAAACAATGCCAGATTCAATGCTCTCTTTGTACTGTACGCAAGTCTTATTACTTAGATAGTTGGAATTGGGAGAGACATGATTGACTGTGGTTAAGGAATCTTAATGCTCTCTTGGGATTGGATTTCCTGTTTTTCTGATGCTTGAGAAATATGCCAATGAAGAGCATCCACGAACAAGGGAGTATAATTTTTTCATAGGGTGTTCTCTACTTTAAAAATACAACAACTCCATCAGCTCCCAGCCTCCGAGATACTTTGTAGTGAGGGGCGCCATGATTTTGACCTTGCCACAACTTGATTTGCTGATGTTCTCTGGCGCCTTCTTTCACGTTTCAGTCCCTGAAATCATCAAATTTAGGCATTTGCTCAGTAAACAAATGGAACTCCTCATTTCGTGGATATTTATTATGACTGTTTACTAATATTATCACTTGGTTTTGGTTCAAAGCATCTATATCTTCTTTTCATGTCTAGATTTGTTTTTCTGTTAGCAGTGAATGAGGACAAAAACATAAACATGAGAGAGGAAAGATCAGAAGGAAACTCGTGTCAGATCGTCTTGTGAAATTCATGTCTCCTTATGAAAAACTCATTCTCCATTTTGTCTGTGTATTTTCAAGTTCATGTTTGTAGTAGAAGAAGCAAAACAATAGTTCCTAGAAATCAGAGGAATGTGGATTGCAATTACGATGAAAACAATTCAAAAAGTTCCCTAGTTGCTTGATCCTTTTTTGCTTTCTCGTGTTTATTATTGTGAAAGTATTAGACTTGTAAACAAGTTTGATCTGTTATGTTGTCATGGCCATTGAGATACTTACCTGATTGTTCTTCTCCATTGCAGGCTTCTCTGCCTCACAACTGAAGCTCTCCTTTTCCTGAGCCATCTCCATCTGTGAAGCTAATTCCGGCTGCTGCTGCTTCATCTTCTTGTACTTTTTCGCCTGCAACACCTTCATAATCTCTACAAGACCAGAAAAGAACATTTTAGTCAGACAAACAAGAACTCCAGTCATGGATCACTAGAACATCTCATGCTCCAACCCAACCACAACCAGAAACCAAACATACCTTGAGAAGTAATGAGTCTGTAAGCATGGCCAAGAGCAAGAGTATCATCAGGCCTGAGCAGCTTGACCCGGGTGAAGCGCACTGTCTTCTGCTTCTCCTCCTCCGGCACAGGCAATGGGATGATCAAAGAAACATAGTGACCTGGATTGGTTCTCATCACCTCACCAGCACTCACCGACCAATACAACCTCTCTAACCTTCCATCTGGGTGCTGTATCACCAGTGCTGCAGCATCAATGGCTTGACAATTACCCATCTCTCAAGAACTGGACGAATCAAGACAAGAACGAGAACAACAAGTAGAAGATGGAGGATAAGAAGGAGGTGAAATAAGCAGCAGTCCTTGTCCTAACAGCACCCACCACTCTACACATACATACACCGAGTGAAAGTAAAAATTCTCAACTAACTTATTTTCACTTGCATTAGAATGGTATGATAATTGAGGCTATATCTACATGCTTAGAGTGAGATTAGTCTTTTCAATCACGTTTCTTGATATTTGTAATGTGTACATCAATCAATGGTTTCATTACATCAACAACCAATAGGCACCGCACGGCCCACAGAAGTTTGGTGCATGCGCCACGTGGAGACACGTCCATAGCTGGGAGCTTCCATGGACATGCTGGCCTTGTTGATGGTGATTAATTATTGATCTTTTTAATCCGAGTAATTAGCCATGGCAGGCTTGTGTTTGTGACAGATTCGTTTTTTTTTGGATGGACAACGACAGCCCACCACCTTATCCGGGTACACTCTTCCAATCCATACCTCTGTTTGTTGGCTTTTCTCTGAATTACCTAATTGCTGTTGTCTAGTTTAGTTTAAAATTCAAATGGCTCAACATGGTTGCAGACAGATTGTAGTTTTGGATTCTAAGTGCATATTAGTGTCTGCTTCTTTTTCTTTTGTCTGTAGATATGGTCTTTTAGTGGGAATTAGTTTAATTTATAGATAATAAGTAGGTGATTAAATTAATAAGAGATTGGAAAAAAGGCCTGATATGGTTGTTAGATGTTTCTGTACACAAGTAGAACCTTGCACACACAAGCATGGACCTAAAATAGTTAGTAGATTTTTGTGAGAAGTCACAAATAATGATGCCAGAAAAGGTTGAGAAACATACCAAAGAAAGGATCCATTGTTGCGTCCATGCATGCACCTTTGTAGCTTCCTCTCAACCCATGCTATGTGGACTGTCCTAATAGCAATAATAATAGAAAAGAGCTTGTCTCGTAAACATATTTAATTATCTAAATAGAAACTGATAATAATAAGATAATCTTAAGCAAAGTCCTCTGCCGGCAATGCTCAGATTCATACCTGTATTCCACAGACAGTCCATTGCCAGAGCTTACCAACTACAGTTTCTTGTCCCAGCCTCCATTGCATAAGACAAGAACATCCAATATTTTTTTCCATACAAAACCTTGAAAAACTCAGCAGCTTGGATTATTTTAAGTTTGTGTTGTTTGGTTATGATGGAAACTGAGATCTGACTTCTAAAGTATAAAGTTTAGGTGAGAAGCGGTGCAATACTGAGAGTAAGAGTCATAGTAGTTAACAGTAGAAACTATTGGAAGTGAAAGTTAAACTTAAAACTGTGTGATTAAAGGGGTTCAATTTTCATATTCCCTCAACCCCCGTTGACATTACGGGCATGGTGTCTTATTATAGAGTACTGATCCATCTTCTTGACCCAAAGTTTGAAAAAGAACAAAGTTTTCTTCCAAAGTCTGATTAATGCCAGTGTATGTACGCCATGTGAGGGTGCTGGGGACCTCTGGTTCATATATTAAATAATGGAATTGACTGATTCTTGTTCAATCCATGACTCATGTAGGGGACTACACTTATTTTTTGAATTTCTCATTATCTATGTATAGGGATGGGTTCAGGTACAGACCCCTAAGGTACAAACTACAAACCATGAAACCTACACCATCACCTAATGCAACCTACATCACCTTATAATGAAACCTACGTGTTGTTACATGTTTCATTATGTAAACATGTAGGGTTCATGTTGTGCAGGTGAGTGATGGTTTCATTACATGATGTTGTAGGCTTTATCATTTGTAGTTTGTATTCTAGGGGTGATTTTTACCTGAACTTGTTCCTGTGTATATGTACACATATAATATTCAACTATAGTGTTCTTACCGTGTTGTGGCCATTGGAGAAACCAACCATCAATGCAAAATGATGAGTGTCCTCCATGGATCTGTAAATGGTCTAAGATGTTTTACCTTGAGGTTGTGGGGCAGCAAGTTTAGGCCTTGTTTGGGCGCAACTTAGTTTAATTACTTAATGGGCACTTGGATGGGTGGTTTTGGTCGCTGATGCCAAACAATGGGACAATAGGGGAGCCTTTAATGAAAATGTTGCTTTCTCCACATTCTGAGACCCATAATTTTTGTGCATTTTGCAGAAGCTATCTGTTTCACTCCTTAAAGGAATGTCTTGCAGAAAGCAAAGTGTATTGAGGGTGTTGAAGATCCAACGACAATAAAGAGGGCAGAGAAAAGGAAAGAAGATGACATTGCTTATGCAACTTGAGCTCCCCAAACCTCCTGATGCAGACCCGGTCCAGCAAGGTTGTACGATAGAAATTGCATGTCCATCAATAAAGCTAAATTTCGGCTTCTTGATCATGTGAGTCAATTGTGGTCAACGTCCAATAAGATTTGAACTCCAAAAATATGATAAATTGAGATACTTGAACCTCTTTTTAGGCTTAAATCAATAAATTCCAAAGAGATCGACCTATGGACATAAATTAGGACTCTATCCGTAAACCGGCCATGTTTTCTGATAACACTGTAAGTAGTATATCGTATTGATGTGTATAAAATGAGTACATGAGCCCTATATTTGTAGTGCTAGGTTTACACTGATATAGTACAAAACCCTAACGGGTTTGGGCTTATGTATGGACCTATACAATATGTTCTAACACCCCTCCCCCTAACCTCGAGATGGTGGCAACGAGCCCAAATTGAGTTCGTCAACAAGTGGTCTGAACTTCCTTGGAATGAGAGCCTTAGTGAAGATATCAACAATTTGATTGCTAGAGGAGACAGAGCAAAGATCGAGGGTTCGTTGGTTGAGATGTTGTCGTACGAAATGACAATTGATCTCAATGTGCTTGGTGCGTTCGTGGAATACCTCATTGTGAGCAATCTGGGTGGCACTCTGATTGTCACAATGGATAACAGTAACAAACCTATGAACAACACCCATGTCATGAAGCAGCCAACGAAGCCAGATGAACTCGGAAGTAGTGTCAGTAAGAGCTCGATACTCAGATTCCGTGCTAGAGCGGGCAATAATAGTTTGTTTCTTACTCCTCCAAGAGATGAGGGAGTTGTTAAGAAAGAAACAGTAACCTGTAGTATAGTGTCGGCCTTTGGGATCGCAGCCCAGTCTGCATCTGAGTAGACCTATAGAACTAAAGG
>JAYMSW010002746.1:0-13295 GCA_036897725.1 Erodium texanum | reverse complement strand
TGCGTCCAAACACATCTTTGTTTCTTTCTATTTTCGGGTGACCCTATTTTCTTGAGACCTTGACTCGTATATATGTTTGGCCATTAATGTATAGAGATGTGAAATCCATACATTCATTAAAGTTTATACATACATCATCTCATCAAATATTGCTTCCTCACTTTCATCATATTGATTTCTTTGAAACATTTCGCTCCAAACATCTTTGGACATCATGTTCTTTTACGGGTCTAACACTAATTATTAGCTTGTGGTGAACTAATTATAATAGTTTGCTAATGTCATGATAAGTAGCTAATCCGAAAGGATGATTAGTCACATTGATCTCAAAATTTCTGTACTAAATTTATCAAGTGATTTTGTATTTACTAGTATAAACTTCGACCCTGATTTTGTATTTACCTTTCTCACAATAAAACTTAAATTTATAATTAAGAATGACTGAAACACTCAATTTTAAAATTAGCATGATGAAAAGACTAAATCAAAATGATTAGTACTAATTAGAAAGCCCTAATCTTTAGGATGTTGGTCCAATCAATATAGTATTTTTTTTTCTTTTTAATTTTTTTTATCTACTATTCTATCCTTTTGGGGTTTCTTCAACGGCCATAAATGAAATTTACTTATAGCCAGCTGATAATGGGGAGGTTCATAGAAAAATATTGAATATGAATAAATCATACTGACAGAGCACATGTTGAGTTTAAATGGGTCAGGCCCAAATAACTTCAACTGGGCATTGGGCCCACTATTTTGTCCTTCAAATAATATCAATAAAATAGGACCACTGAAAATACATTGTAGTTCCTCAATTTATAGCAAATGGCCTTATGGCCCGAACGCGTGTCCTATGACAGCCCATGATATATTAATGATGTTATTATTAACATTCATCATCCACTGCCACAAGAAGTTATTGCTCATACTTATTTCCTATTCTTTTGTTGCACTAGTCCTAAAATTATTATATATCTTGTTTGATTATATATGTTAAAGTTAATGATGATAGGATGATCAACTCTCTAAAAGACCAACAAAACAATCATTTCAAGAGTTTTAGGAAAATCAAAAATATTTTTGGGACAAAATGAAAATTTTGTTATAAATGAAAGATAAATATTATAAAATGTTTTTTTTTTATCATCCCCAATGTGTTAATTTATTCTTCACACTACTAAGTCTTAATGTATGTAAATTTAAACTTTACACAATGTTTAGATTTATTTATTTATTTTACGGTAATTTAATATAGCCTCTATTTTTTTTTGGACAGGCAGGCTTTCAAGAAATGTGGTAATGACCGGTAAGGTCCTTTTTAATGGCAAGAAGAGAAGGCCAGACTATGGTGTTATTGTAAGTACCCAATATTCATATCTGATTGTTTTTGTTTTAGTCTAGTCTTAATTTTATTTATGCTTTGAATGGGTTTTGAAATTTAATTTAATTTTGTTTCAGTTTAGCATGTATTTTGAACGATGAATGATTGAAATATTTTTTAACTGTAACAAAACATTAGTATACGACTTAATTTACACAACATTATTATTTATGAACATTTTTTACCTGCATAAATTGATCACAAACTCTTCTGATCACCATCAATGTGACTCATGTATATAAATTGTTTTTCATATAATCATATGCTTTTGCAGGCTTATGTAACCCAAGAAGATGTACTTTTGGGAACCTTAACGGTGAGAGAGACCATAACATACTCGGCCTATCTAAGGTTCCCACCCACAATGAGCAAAGACGAGATTAGTGGCATTGTGGAAGGGACGATAATGGAGATGGGTCTCCAAGACTGCGCTGACCGGCTCATCGGAAACTGGCACTTGCGTGGCATCAGCGGCGGAGAGAAGAAGAGACTCAGTGTAGCACTCGAGATCCTCACGAAGCCCAGCGTTCTCTTCCTTGATGAACCCACCAGCGGCCTTGACAGCGCCTCTGCTTTCTTCGTCATCCAGACTCTCCGGAGTGTGGCCCGCGACGGCAGGACCGTGATCTCCTCCATCCACCAGCCCAGCAGTGAAGTCTTTGCTCTCTTTGATGACCTCTTCTTGCTCTCTAGCGGCGAAAGCATGTACTTTGGTGATGCCAAGAAGGCCATAGAGGTAATAAAGAAGCTAATCTAATGATTTCTGTTACAAGTATCTGGTCATTAATTCTGATTCCTGAAACGATTGTGTAACTTCTTCACAGTTCTTTGCTGAAGCGGGTTTTCCATGCCCGAGTAGAAGAAACCCTTCTGATCATTTCTTGCGTTGTGTCAATTCGGATTTCGACAAAGTGACATCTACTCTGAAAGGATCACAAAGATTTCGGGTATGTTATGGTTCCTTGAGGTACAAGGCACATCATTTGAATTTTTTGTGCATGTCCTAAAATGTTTCTTTCTATAGGATTCTGGGACACCATTGGATCCCCTGAAAGATCTGCCAACGGCACACATCAAAGCAATGCTTGCTGAAAAATACGAACGATCAAAGTACGGAAAAGCAGTGAGAGACAAGATTCGAGAGATATCAGCAATAGTAAGAACTCTCATAAAACACTATAATTCACATAACCCATACATATATTTGATCACAAACTTATGAACACGTTCATGTGTTTCAGGAAGGACTAGTAAACGAAACAAGAAGCGGGAGTCAAGCAAACTGGTTCAAGCAACTTACAACGCTGATAAGGAGATCGATCGTGAACATGTCAAGAGACGTTGGGTATTACTGGCTGAGAATCATAATCTACACAGTTGTGTCAATCTGTGTTGGTACAATCTACTTCGATGTTGGGAGAAGCTACACTGCAATCTTGGCCCGAGCTGCTTGCGGCGCTTTCATATCAGGATTCATGACCTTCATGTCCATTGGAGGCTTCCCATCCTTCATCGAAGAACTCAAGGTAAAGACACAATTAAAACAAACTTCATTAGCAGATCTTTAAGGTAAAGAAACAGAGATTTATTGATTGGTTACGATGTTTTTTTTCTCGTACCAGGTATATCATCGAGAAAGGCTAAATGGGTACTATGGAGTTTCTGCATATATCTTATCAAACTTCATATCTTCATCTCCGTTCTTGATTGCCATAGCTTTTTGCTCTGGGACTATAGTTTACTACATGGTCAAGTTTCGCCCCGAGTTTTCGCACTATGTCTACTTCTGTCTTAACATTCTGAGTTGCATATCTGTGGTGGAGAGCCTCATGATGGTTGTGGCTTCACTGGTTCCTAATTTTCTGATGGGAATCATAACCGGGGCCGGGATTATTGTAAGCACAAATACTATACAACCTTAGCTTCTTTGATAAGTTCTAGGTTTCATTACAATTCTGAGTCCTAGGTTGTACTAACTAATGCACAATGCAGGGGATTATGATGATGTCTGCTGGGTTCTTCAGGCTCCTACCAGATCTCCCCAAACCAGTTTGGCGCTACCCAATGTCGTATATCAGTTACGGTTCATGGGCAATTCAGGTAACTAACTAACAAACTCATCTGACAACCTTAAATGATACAAATTCCAAATCTTACAAGATCAATTCTTAAAAAAAAAGGGGGTTAATTGTAGTCTTGTAAATAGTTATTGCGTACGAAAAATCACATATAACTCTTTTTCGTCAAAAAATAACGAAAATACCCTTGACCCTAATTTTTTTAAATACCATTTTTTCCTTCTTTTGAGTAAAATTATGTTTTAAGGAGTATTTCTACATCTACTCAATTGTTTTCTACATCTAATCAAAATGTTAATGATAGTTATGATGTCTTTTTCCTGATATGAGGGTTAAGGGTATTTTCGTTATTTTTGACAAAAAGAGCTATATGTAATTTTTTGAAATATCATATAACTATAAATAATGTTTAAAAGCTAGAGACAGTTGTATAGAAAAGACTCATATCACAAAATAGTTATCTACAATTTAACTCTAAAGATAATGGTACAAAATGCTGCTTAAGTACTTACTGTAAGAACAACAGAAACTGCATTTTTTGCTTAACATTTGAAAGCACTAGCATGTTGTAATTGTAAACACTAGCATACCTGAAATCATGCAATTAATTATTGCCTGTTAAAGAAACAAGATCTTGGGTTTGTAAGGGCTTATCAGATGAAACTAGTTAGATTTGCTAAAGCCGTCAAATATATCTGATGCAGGGCTCTTACAAGAACGACCTGTTGGGGCTCCAATTCGAACCTCTAGTGCCTGGAGATTTCAATCTAAGCGGGGATGTGATAATCTCAACCATGTTTGGGATACCCTTGGATCATTCCAAATGGTGGGACTTGGGTGCACTTGTGCTGATCCTAATATGCTACAGAGTTCTGTTCTTCATCATCCTCAAGTTCAAGGAGAGAGCTTCACCTATATTCCAGTCTCTTTACACTAAGAGAACTCTGCAGCATCTTGACAAAAGGCCCTCCTTCAGAAAGTTAAGGACATTCTCTTCCAAGAGACAACAACCTATGCACCCCTTGTCGTCCCAAGAAGGCCTCAACTCTCCTATGCACTAAAAAAAGACAGTGAGAACCTTAAAACAATGCAATTTCATATTGCCTATGTAGTTAGTTATGTAGTATTTTACTGCTTACAAAATAGTACACAAAAAGAAATGTTACAGTGCTCCAAGCTCTCAATTGGATGTGGATTTATGGATAACATGACATGTAAGAGAATATGGCTATGCTGTTAAAAATCTACCTAATGGTCTATATGGTAATTGTGCAACATGCCCCATGCCACAACCAGTTAAAAGGTAGGGCTATAGCTTGTCAAGGTTGACTGGTCATTGATTGGGGAAACCTACTTCACTGCATCGCAATTAAGTGAGAAATTAAGTAAAGTAGATAGACTCATCTCGATGTAGCATTGGCACACATTGCCGTAGACTCAATTTTATGTCGCTTTCAGATCCATACCAAATGGGTAAGAGATTTTTAGAGTACCAAGTCTACTTAAATCTTGAATTATGATTTTATATTTGATACAACTTCTTACATACAAGCCTATCTTTGTGTTTGGATGTTAAATTTAAGGGAGAAAGATGAGCTCAAAGAGAGGAGAGATAAGAGATTTAAAGGATATGAGATCCGAGTTCCTGTCTATAAGGAACCAAATTCTGATATCATAAGTTTAAGTTGATAGTTGAAGGTTCAATTATGATTTTATACTCTAGCACGGACAAACCCATTTTTGGACTTGGATGTAAAATTTGAGGAAGAAAGCTGGACCCATTAAGAAGAGAGATAAAAGCTTTGAATGATATGAGATTCGAACTATTGTGCTTACGAAGAAGTCTGATATCATAAGTTCAAACTGATAATTAAAGACTTAATTATGATTTTATACTTTAACACGTATCATTTCTTAGACCTGAAGGCAGTACCCACAGCTTCCTGAGATATTTCACAACTTTATAAAGAATACCCAGAAAAAAGAAAACAGAAAGATGAATTGGAACATCATAGTTGGTCAATAATTGTCAATCCTAGAGAAGAGAACCAGAAAAGAGAACATGATTAAAGCGATTTTATGCAGGAACTCATTAATTGGGTACAACCATATTTTACTAGCAGAATTAATCTACATACCAATTCAGTGCATACCCGAGTAGCATTTATGTAGGTTTGGTGAGTTACATTATTGCTGAAGTAAATATTTCTCAACAGTGGTCACCAGAGACTGACTTTTGTGACATATACATAATCTTTACTGTGTGTTTCTGTTGTGCATGTGTATGGTGAAGTAGCTAAACATGATACATATTGATAGTAGCTGCTCCAACAAAATAGCAAAATGGTGCATATTGATATACCTCTCTATATATATTTACTCTCTTGCATCAACCCTTCACTAGAAAGATCAAGAACCGTTGTATATCTTCTTCTTCTTCACCATTCTCTGTCCATTGATCTCAACTAGTACACATATACTATATATATATATATATATACACTATTAAATGGAGATAGAGAGAGGTTTTGGCAATGGGTCTGATACTGAGTTAGGTTTATCAAGAAGTGAAGGAGGGATGTATTTAGTGTGGGAAGATCTGAGTGTTGTGGTTCCAAACTTTGGTAATGTTGGACCAACCAAGAGATTGCTTCAAGGGCTTAATGGGTATGCTGAGCCTGGCAAGATCATGGCTATTATGGGTCCTTCTGGCTCTGGAAAATCAACCCTTCTTGATTCACTTGCAGGTTCTCTCTCTCTCATCATTTTCAGGCTAATCATAACCTTCACTGTTTCAGTGCATACTGTATTGGATAGTATGAGCAAATATGATGTGCATTGGGCTGTTTCTATACATAGTAACTTGATACTTACTATAGTTTACAGACATTTTTTTTTCTATACAAACATGAAAAATAAAGACTTAGGATCTGACATTTTAGTTCCTCTTTGAGCAGCCACATAAGGGTTGTAAGATCACTCATGTTCTTCTGGGTAGGAAGACTATCCATCTTTAGAGCTCCAACTAAATGTATCTGACACAATACATACTAGCTAGGGTTTTTGACTTAATAACTAGTTAATTATGTATATAATGTTGTTTTATTATCAACTATAACGAATATGGTACGTGAGTTTTAGGTGGTTTCACCAAAAATAAGAGACGATCAATTAAATGCGAACTTCTTAATTTAGTTAATGATTAGGTCAGGTAATGTTTAAACTTAGAACACATTTTTATGAAAATCATAACTCCACTTGTACAAAGCCGACGTCTGTCATGACCACCCTATCCAATTAAATTTGGTAGTTGGGAAGGGTTCTTAAATATAAACCCTAACCAACGTAGTTGATATCGCAGAGACTAGGACTTTTAGTATCGGTTGTAGTTGTAGGGACAACTTAGAGCAAGAAAAACTAGTCTATACTAATACTCTTAAAATAAGTGTCTTATGTAAAAAAAATTGTGGAGTTATTAGTGAATGATTTTCCACCACTTGACCGTTGACCCCATGAGTTCAAAGAAAAGAGTACTACTGATAATTCAAGTTAGCTCATTTTCATATTTCCTCTTCTAGAAAATAGTACACTATACTTTTGTCTTAACTACAAAGTCCCATAAATTGAGCATAATGTTATTAGTGACCTCAGTTATACTTATTAAGCAATGAGTTCAAGGTCACAGGACTGTTTACAAAATGTTAAAAATCTTCATTGGATCTGAAAATTGGAAGGGTTTATGTCAAATTACTTAGGTAGTATTTAGATTACACTTTAGCATAGTTCTATAGGAAAGTCGCATGGTAACAATTAATTTAAAATTGATAAGTTGATAATAAGATATGATATCATCTTGAAACATCAAAATGTACCAACATATAGTTAAAGCTTGGAACAGATTATACTAATACTAGGATTATGTACGAACCTCAATCATGTTTAGGATGGCAAACGGTAAAATACTTTATTTTTGACCAAATATACTTTTGGATCTTATAGTTCATTTCATGGTATTGTAGTTGGATTAATTGTATAGCAGAAGCTGCAATTAGTAACAAATCATGAGCATATTTTGCAGGTAGACTTGCTGGAAATGTTATCATGACAGGAAATGTTTTCCTTAATGGCAAGAAGAGGAGACTTGATTATGGCGGCGTTGTAAGTAGTTATGAATATCTTACAAATCATGGGTTTGCAATGCTATAAATGCATATATAGAAGCAAGTTTAATTTCTAAGCTTCTTTTTATTGTGTTTGGATCTTAGGCTTATGTGACTCAAGACAATGTACTATTGGGAACTCTAACAGTGAGAGAAACAATAAGCTACTCAGCTCATCTAAGGCTTCCAAGCACTCTAACCAAACAAGAAATCGAAGACATTGTGGAAGGAACAATCACTGAAATGGGCCTCAGAGACTGCGCTGATCGGTTGATTGGAACCTGGCATTTAAGAGGCGTAAGTGGCGGGGAAAAGAAGAGAGTATGCATTGCCATTGAGATTCTCACAAGGCCTCATTTGTTGTTCCTAGACGAGCCCACGACTGGCCTCGATAGTGCATCATCTTTTTTCGTGGTTCAAACTCTTAAAAACATCGCTCGTGATGGAAGAACTGTGATCGCCTCCATCCATCAGCCTAGCAGCGAAGTTTTTGCGCTATTTGATGACCTTTTTTTGCTTTCTGGTGGTCAGACCGTCTACTTTGGAGGGGCTAAGATGGCTCTAGAGGTAATATCACGTTCTTTAAGATCATATTATCATGTAAAGATTTCATAATTTGGTCGAGTAGTTATTTATATGATGCTAATATTTGTTACTTATCTGACAGTTCTTTGTAGAAACTGGATTTCCATGTCCAAGTCGAAGAAGTCCTTCTGATCATTTCCTTCGTTGTATTAATTCAGACTTTGATGCTGTTACTGCAACCTTGATTGGATCTAATAGGTTCCATATATGTAGCCAAACCCTTCTGGTAAGATTTACCTGCTGCATTAGTAACATAACAACTGTAAAATCACTACTTTTCATCACCAAGTTTTTAACAAACATTAGTTAAAACTACCCATTTAACAAAATGTGAACTTTAGACTACCTTTTTGTTTGAAAACTACCTCTTGTCTATTTTTACAATTCATGAGTCAAGAAACACATCTATGTTATCTGAATAGTCATTTTACCACAGTGGGTGATTCAAAAGGGTAGTTTTGAGCAATTGTCCCTTAGTTTTTCAAATAAAGCTCAAGGACTCAGAAGTCAGAACACGTAATCAAAGAAGCATAAAGCAGTAGATGTATACAACTTCGATTCATGTTTCTTGCACTTTAACCTTGTTAACATTCTGGTTAATTTTAATTACAGGAAACAGAACATTTGCCAGATCCTTTTGCAAACATGTCAACTGAGAGGATCAAATCAACACTTATCGAGAAGTTCAGATGGTCCAGATATGCAACAATAGCAAGAGCCAGAGTTCGAGAAATCTTAGCCATTGTAAGCAACTTCAACTTGCAGATATACTAAAACTTACTGTCCTGAATTCAGATTAACATGAACTTGAAGCCTAGTAATAGAATTCAAGAACTTGGAGTTACCTTTTAGACAAAACAAATGAGAATATTTTTCTTGATCTGCAATGTGTACTAAGATTTGGGATCACTTGCTTATGTAGAAGCAAGGAGCACCAAACTTTTAAGATTTTGATGTACCATGAGGTTTACTGGGACTCGAATCCTGGTCTCATAAACTAGATGCCTAAGTGCTTCACTAGTTGGACAGACAAACTTTGGTAAATAAACAAGAATATTAACATGGCAGGAAGGGCTTGAAACTGGAAGACAAAGCGGGAGCGAAGCAGGATGGTGGAAGCAACTCACAACACTGACCAGAAGATCATTTGTGAACATGTTGAGAGATGTGGGTTACTACTGGATAAGGATCATGGTTTACATAACTCTCTCCATCTGTGTTGGCACCATCTTCTTCGATGTCGGGACAAGCTACAGAGCAATCCACGCAAGAGGAGCTTGTGGCGCGTTCATATCTGGTTTCATGACATTCATGTCCATTGGAGGCTTCCCATCCTTCATCGAAGAAATGAAGGTATGTCCTCATTATTCAGAGGCACCAAACACAAATGGGTACTCAAAAGTTTTGATCTTTCGATGCTTTTCTCGAGCAGGTTTTTGAAAGAGAGAGATTGAATGGGCATTATGGAGTTGCTGTGTACATTCTATCAAACTTCATCTCTTCATTCCCATATATTGCTGCAATGTCGATTTCAACTGGGACGATAACATACTACATGGTGAAGTTCCGGCCGGGGCTTAACCATTTTGTGTACGTCTGCCTTGATTTTACTGCTGCCATTGCTGTTGTGGAGAGCTGCATGATGATCATAGCTTCACTTGTTCCCAATTACTTGATGGGGATCATACTTGGTGCTGGCTACATTGTAAGCACAACTAAATTATCTTTTCCAAGCTTATCCTAAAGGTTAATTACAGATAGTTACTGTATATTGTACGTTCGTTTGCACATAATTACAACGACCTAAACTTCCATAAAATGGCAGGTAACTCTTTTTCCACCAAAAAATGACGAAAATGCTCGACCCTAATCTCAAGAAGGTTCCATAACTATCAAAAACATTTTGATTAGATGTAGAAAAGAGTTGAATAGATATGTAAGAAGACTCCCTAAAAGACAAAAAAAAATGGTATTTTTTGAGATTAGGGTCAAGGACATTTTTGTTAATTTTTTTTTTATAAAAAAGAGCTACCTACATTTTTTAAAAGTTTGGATCATTGTAAATAACGTTCTATAATTGAAGATATTTATGTGCAAAAGTCGTATAATATGTAATAGTTATTTGCAATTAGCCCTATCCTAAATTCTGGTCTCTGATTTGCCGTCAACAATGGTCAATGTAGGGAATCATGATGATGACTGCAGGATACTTCCGGTTGCAGTCTGATCTTCCCAAGTTTTTCTGGCGCTATCCGATGTCGTACCTGAACTACGGAGCATATGCATTAGAGGTAATTAACACTAATGACCAAATCATACAAGAGATTCAAGATACAAGTAATTGTTGTGATAAACTCAATGATGATGATGTTATAAAATATGCAGGGAGCATACAAGAACGACATGATCGGGCTAGACTTTGATTCTCTACCAGATGAGCCAAAACTGAAAGGCGAATTTGTGCTTACATGGATCCTGGGCATAAATGTGGAATTTTCGAAATGGTGGGACTTAACGGTCGTTGTAGCCATTCTCATCACCTACAGGCTCTTCTTCTTTATCATTCTCAAGTTCAAGGAGAAAGTTTTACCTCTGCTTCGATCGGTTTATGTGAAGCGGACTCTGCACAATCTGAAGAAGCGGCCTTCGTTCAGAAAGATGCCATCTTTCCCTTCCCTGAGGCACCCAAATGTCCCTCCTCTCACTTCTCAAGAGGGCCTTAACTCCCCCATGCATTAGATAATATTTGATTTCTCAACATTGAACTCTGCAAATTTCTTAAAACAAATAATTGATTTTTCATCTCAATAATTGTCTCTTACAAATCAACATTGTGATAATAATGCCAATGAAAATACATAATCATAGGTTTCCCAAATTAATCAAAATACAAAATGCCAACTTTACCACAAAAGGCAAAGGTGTGTGTAAATATTATAGTTGTTTGAGAAAACCAAGATACCCTGCGACATACTCAAATTTAATTTGTTACATGAAATATATGAACCCCGTTACGGGTATATATGCTGAAACCAACCTATAACTCAAACCTTATGATGAAATGAAATCATGTATCCTCAAGCCTTTTTCTCGTGTTTTTCCCCGAGGTCAGGAGAAAGCTGTAATCAATCTGTATCTGTTGGTTTAGTCGTGAGCTTTTTGGATTCCGATCAAACGTGCATAATCCACCCACCTATAATAATTCAATGTTAGGATTAGATTAAGATTTACTACTGAAAAACAAGTCAATGTTCTTATTCTGTTTTGTTTTGGGAAGATAAGTGTAGAATCTTACAGTAAGGAGCCCAAGTATGTGTTTCCGGTCCTGACAGCGAAGCAAATGGCGCTCAGCAAGAGCTTGTGTTGGTGTAGCACCGGTTCCAGCATTCTCTGCTCTATAACGCCCGCCAGCACTTGGTACCTCAGATTGCTAGAGACTGCCATGTAGACACCATACGCAAGGCTGGTCGATACTATGGGCACATTTTCAACTTCGTCCGATGAAGAAGTTTTAACAGCCTTCTTTGCATTGATCAGTGCATTCGTCACAGCTGTCCCGGCCTGGTGAAAGTTGAAACACGTTACATGCCAAAACTTGCAAGGAGCTCGGATATTTGATCAAGATATAAAAATAAGCAATGTTCGAGAAAGATGTAATGAATTCAATTACCAGTGATGAAACGGTGCCAACAGCAAAAAGCTTAGCTCCATTGCGCTGCAAAACCGTAGTAGATACCATGAAATAACTAAACATGCTTGAAACCATATATTTATAATAGTACTAAGGACCCCTTACCGCTATAGCGCCAAACCTCTGTAATAACGAGTATGAAGCTCCTGACAGAGCAACCTGCAGATAGAAATTTGGAAACAGATAATTCATCGTAATTTTACAATTTCAGACAACAATCGAGAATGTAGTAACCTGGAACGCATTATCAGGACAGCTATAGAAGAACTTAGAGAACGATCCTGCATTGACTGAAGGAGGTGGTCGGAGAGCGACTGTAGGAGCAGGAAGATATACGAGCATGAAATCAGCAATTATCGCCATTATCTGAGGAAACAAAACCACAACAAACATAAATCACCAGCTAATCTATACACATAAAAGAACAATAATGAAGGAAAATGAAGTAAATGGTATGGTCTTCATAAAAATATAGGATCTTCAACTATCAACTTAAGCCCATTATGAATAAAAAGAAGGCCTTCTACACTGTATTGCAGCCTTAAGCCATAACGGGCTAACAAGCAGTTGAAGTGTAAGAGCATGCATAAAATAAATAAATGGGTCTTCAACTATCAGTCTAAACTTTTAGTTAATACGTACCACATCAGCAAAAACGATTTCCAGCTCGTTGAAAAAGTTTTCTTTGCGGCGTTCATACTCTGCAGCAGTCTACAACAAGAAACAAGATATGAGCCACAGCGTTTTGATGACCACTTCAAATAGAAAGTGAAGCAGAGAGAGAACATAACATGAAGAACAGAATGGAAAAAAATCTTAATAATCTGATCATAGAAAAAATCCAAACATTTTTTTTACCGAGCAGGTATAATAACCATTATTGCTTAAATCTGCCCGCCCTGTTTATTCCTATACAAATATTACCATATCTACCCGAAACAGCTCACCCACCTATACCTATGCCTTAAATCCGCATGAAGCACGCTGCACTTTTTGGAAGGTATAGTGAGGATTACACATGAAAGAAACAACTATCCAGCTAATGAACTCAATGTAACCTCAACTAATTCACATAGGTTTCTCCGAACATTAATTTTGTCAAATTCACATGAATTGTTCTTAGAATCTTAGCTATGTCATCACAGCTACATGATCGAACCTTTTATTGGTAATGAATTCAACCAAACCTTACACTACTTAGTACTTACCACCCAGGAATAAAAGTAAATATTTATGGGGTTGGATTATACAATTAAAAGATCAATTTTATTAATTCCAGGATTATATAATAGAAATGATAGTTAAAAATGTCATAAATAATATAAAACGGCGACGTTGTGCAGAGTATTAATTGAGCAAACCTTGGTGAAGATACCGACGCCGCACTCGATGCCGATCTT
>JAYMSW010002745.1:0-13297 GCA_036897725.1 Erodium texanum | reverse complement strand
ATTGGAGGACGCCAGGGGTGCCAAAGAGGAGCTCGCGGTAGGCTTGACGGTTGGTCTCGTTGTTCTCTACGTTTATGCTGTCGAACCGCTTCCCGATCGTGCCAGTGGACTCGTCGGCGGCGAGGGTTCCCTTCCCTGGTGTCCCGATGTAGGCGGCTTTCTTTATGAGCTCATCTACGATGCAAAAAACGATCCATTGAGATAAATAGTTTACAACGACTAAACGACTTTCAATTTAAATTTTTATCGAAATGAAGTGAAATTAGAAACATTACCGTGGTACTTTCCCTTGACGCAAGACATGATTTTTTTAAATTCTTTTTTATTAATTCTTCTCTAAGAAAAATGTACAAAATGGGATAGGTAATTAAGGGAAATTAGAAGAGAGCGCGTTGATTAAGAGTTGGGTTAAGGAAGGTATTTATAGTGTTTTTGAGTGGTAGAGGGCAAGTGAAGGAGAGATAAAGACGCGCGAGAAAAATTGTGGCCGGCGCGTGGATTGCGAAGCTTATGTGGTTCTGCTTTCATTTCTATTTTTGGGTTTTGTACCGAGTCAATCGTTTGTTGTTGGGCTAAATGGGCTTTTATTTGGGCTTGATTGTTAACTTTTTGCTTTAAATGGGCTGGATGATATCAATTTTTTTTGTTGGGACTAAAAGGATGATATATATTTTAATCTTATTTATCTTCCATTAGTTTAATAATGCCCAAAGCACTTTGGGTAAGGCCACCCGGAGGGTGCTGACTAGTGCTATCTTGTGGCAGTGGTGCTAGTGAGTTGCTAGTATATTGGCCGGTATAGGTACTGGTTTAATGTCGTCCTCTCGTGATGAGGTGGTGCCAACGACATGTAGACCAACATGTTGGTCAATGAGACGGGAACACGTTAGCCTTTTTATCTCTTTCAGTTCCCTTCTTTGATTTTTTGAATAAAAAATATTAAAAAGAAGTTAGCACTGGTGCTCCGGTATCGACCCAATGGCCTTGTTTTCCCACTCCAGCATTTCTCGGAATAGTTTCACAACCTCAGTGACTGCCGTCGTGAACGGCCCTAAGTCGAACTGTTTATCGAGTTAAATTAGGCTTCAATTTAGGAAATTTCCTATTTTTCCCTTACGATTTTATTGTCTACAAAGAGAGAATTAGGGCAGAAACAGGGGGAGTTCGTTCAGTGCTAGGTTGATAGCTATTTCAAATCCTGGAGAGCAAGGATAGTGAATCGTTGATCGGCTTTTGGTAATTGTATCCGTATTCTTATCAATAATAATGTCTTCTTTATCTGATTCTTCTATTTTTCTGTTCACCATGAGCATGTGTAACTAAACTTCATAATGTACAGTTATGGGGAGTAGGGAATCATATTCTATGCATTGACTGATATCGTAACTTTGTAAATGTTGAAGTAGGTTAGGGTTTGTGGTTAACTCAAACTTAATGCATTATCTTTTTTGTAAGCTTTGCAATCAAAATGAATTAGTGCCTAATGCTCACAAGATGAAAGTATTAATTAGTCAATGAAGCAACCATAACTCAGATTTAAATCCTATCTAGAAATAGTAGGATTAATACAAGTGCAATTGTCATAAATTTTAGCTCGAAAGTTAGAAATTACTACAAAACTTAATGCTTTAGGTCCTCTTACATCTAGATTAATAAAAATTAGGTGGTTATATCCCATTAAGGTCATAAGTTATTCACACGAGAGTTACGAAGATTGTAAGATGTAGTTTGTTGCCCCTAGAATAATCAACTTTTTAAGATTATTAATTGTTAAATGACATGAACGTGTCTCTACGAACTCATACCCTAAATTAATTTTTATTTCTTGTTTCCAAAACTATTTTGAATTGAACTTTGTCTTTCTTGTTTTTACACAGAGTCGACTTTGGGGCCACTCAACCCAGGCGACTGCTTAGGGCTCAAGATTGTAAGATGTTTAGTATTATAGTTCAGAACTTGGATCGAGTTACGAAATAAGTTGTTGTAGCATTCATTGAAAAGAAGACATGATCTCGTTAACATTCGTTACAGAGATCGTAAGATCTCGATCCAAGTAGCCCAGCTGGTTTGTAACAAATAGTTACAAATGTTAGAATATAAAAATAGCCTTTGACTATTAGTTTAAGCTTTTAAATTGAGTTGCTTCTTTAATATGATATTAGAGTTTGGTTCCTCAAGGACACGGGTTCGAATCCCGATATTTTCAAAATATATATTATTTATCTAATTTCCTCTAAAGGTTTAGGTTTTAGTACAAACTTGTTGTTAAAATATAAACTAATAGTCTAATCTCATCCCTTCTATTTTTCACTAAAGGGTTCATGCTCCCCCTTGTAACGATGACTCAACTTTTAGCATTTTTACTCTTTTATCCACTCTCAATTTATTTGAGTTTCAATTCATTTCGTTGTAACGCCGATATTTTTCCTTTTTTGAGATCTTCCAAACAAGACCAATGAAGCATGTATTTTCAAGTGTCCCAAATTTCGGAACCTAATAACAATAGTTAGTCATATAGTCATCATGGACAAACCAATATAACTTATGAAAATTTGAATGATTTGTTGGGAAATGTGTAATTATCTAGAAATGTCTCAAACCTATCAAACATAAACTTGACGTGAATATATCTCATATATAGATAAATATGAATGTCTAAATATTTAGATGTTTGTAGAAATATTTCTAGGTATAAATCTTAGTCATTGAGGACGCTTTGTTGATAATAAATATCCATAGTCCATATTTTGATTAAAGTCTTATAAATATTAGTTGAAGATGATTTGCTTTACATTCTTTAGTATAATTTTTCTAACTAAACATATATAGTTATTTTCTATTATATTATTTTATAAGGAAAAATACATTAATCTAACTTTTGCTTTAACACTCGAAGTTTCTGAGAGGGTGGATCGAACTCTCATGGCCGCATTCCTAACATTGACTGTCATGACGGAAACTATATCCGAGATCCACTCCCGAAGACTCTCCAAATTCAACTCCGGCTAGTGAAAGACAATGCTGTCCTTCAGCCTTGTCTTGTCTTTCTTGTTCTCAACTGCCGTATAACGCTCGGAGTTGTCAAACTCTAACAAGGCCTTCAACCCTTTGGGGATGATAGAGTCCTTGTCTGTATCGAAGGTTGTACGTATCTCAACTTTGGCCACAAAATTCGTTGGCATGTTCTCGTCCCTATGGACGAGTGCTATTCTAAAATTATAGCCACCCCTCCTCGATCTCTTAGCAACTGTGAGACAGCTTCTCAAGTCATCATCTCCCTTGTTCAATTCCCTAATCACAATTACATCTATACAATTTGTCATTAAATATGAGATAACAAGTTATTTTATAACTTTGTCCTAATAAATAACTTTGTCTATTTTGTAATACATTATCTATAATCTATCTATAACTATATAAAAAGAGAATCTTAAAAAAAAAATGCGCACCTCTTTTTCTCAACAATGATCTATTTTCCCGTCTTCTCATTATTTTTAGGATAAAAAATGGTTTCAAGCAATTTTTAAGCGTTTTTTTAACAATAGTGTCCTTTGGTTTCCTATTGAGCCCAAACCATTGCGGTCGCACACCACAACAACACCTCAACCATTCTCTTTTTAGCGAAGCCTGTATTCACCAACCATTACGTCAGATTCTCACTAGGGCGACACAACAATTTTTTTATACATTAATGTATCACCTTTTATGCATAGGATTCACTCATATACTCTAGAAAAAAACTTGAGAAGAAACCATGCTAGCAGGTCTTGTGGTTAAGATAAATTCTTATTTTATACTTTAAGAATTGTGTTTTTACCCTGAAACCACTCTTCATATATATGTGATACACATTTTGTATAAAAAGAAATGAATGTTGAATACAATTGTGAGAGACATCCAAATATTCAATTGGTATGGGAATGCATATCGACTCAATATATCTCTTACATTGATTCAATATGTATCTATTTATTAAAACAAACTATTTTTTTTAAATGACTTTAAAATGACTACTTAAATCCTATTAATTCAACATCATGTTTAATTCAATTCAATTAATCACTCAATGTTGGTTGAAAATGTACTTGGTCTTGTATCCTTTAGTGAATAGTAGTTTAAGTCGGGACGACAATATAAATCTTAATCCTTTTAACAAAAATACATTCATTTAGTGGTTTCTTGTACAACTAAGAAAATTACATATTTAACAATTCCTTTTATTACTGTATATGGTCAATTGTAAATTCAATTTCTTTTAGGAAATAAGTTGTCACAAATCGATCTTTATTTTGATGGACAATTTAACATCATGTAAATTTTATTTAACACATACTACTTATATTTTGTTGAACTTCTTTAATTAAAAGGTTCACTCTGTTAGCTAGATATATGACTTTCACTTTCATAAAAAAATACTTTATTTTTTCTTTTTAATATGTGTTTAAATCTCGGTACTCCTTTTAGGTGTCATGTAACGAGGACTTTTTTTAGCCATCATCATTTCCATTTTGCATTTGTATTATAACACATAGTTTATGTATTTTATATATAAAAAAAAGGTTAAGTTCAATTTTTAACGGTGTCAAAACATATATGTTCAAAAGATATCGGTCATTTTAGGTGATCAGTAAAATGTATCGGTGAAGAATTTTTCTGTTTGTACAGTTTTCAGACCAATATTTTTTGACATCCCCAAAATACCCTTCTGAAAGTAAACCCTAAACTAGTCAAACCCTAAATAAGAACTCTACACTGCCCTCTCCCCAAATGTGAACCCTAAAACTACCATCTCTTCTGAAACAAACCCTACCCTTAAATCGGGGGGAGGGGGTAGAATGGTCATTTCATAAAAAAACTAACGGTGTTAGTCAGTTTGCAATAGACAATATGTTCACCGTTGGTTTTTGTTGACGACCTAAAAACATCGTTATTTTTTTAAAAAGATAGGTTACTTCACCGATGTTTTATATTGTTTTCTCTATAAAAAAAAAAATGAATGGAAAGAGCAATACAAATATTATACTGTTCTTTTAAAAAAAATAAAAATAATATTATACTGTTAGATGAAAACGTATGGATCACTATTAACAAATGTTACATGATGAGTTGATTGTTGTTTAAATCTAAAGATTTTTGTTGTTCATTACAAGTTACATTGAGATAATGTGGCTACACTTATATTCGATATGATAGTCACTGATAACAATTTTATGGACAAATTAAGTGACATATAATTCTCTCATCCAATGCCCATACCTTTGACTCTTAATATATGGTTTATAGTAAAATATTTATAAATTAATATTTGATAAACTAATAATATTTCTAAAATAACACTTGCCTGCGGTTTCAGTATGGTACGGTTGTAACATCAACATATATCGATAAGACTGTATTTTTGAAAATTCCACATATAAATATAGGATCCCATTAAACTCATAATATGTTTTGAATGCTATTAGTCTCATAATTCCATATGTAAATATAGGGTTTCATTAATCTCATAATTTGTTTTGAGTGCTATTAACAAAGACAATAATGAAATATAATTCAAGTATTGTTTTTTTTCCTCTTAAAATTTAAGTTTAATTGAAGTTCATCTCTAACTTTCTTATATTGCATCTAAAATTTCCGGTATTGTACACTCCAACTACACCAAAATATTTATGAAGAGTTATGGATACAAATACGTAATTGGTTCTAAATATATTATATTATATTTAGCTTATTGTAGCTACAATTTTTGAAAATGACTGCATAGAGTATGAAAACAACTCACTCGAAACTTTAAAAGATTTGCCTTTTTATATATTTAGAAATATATAAATAATTTCTTGACTAAGTCAACCATTAATTATATCAGTTGTTATGTATGTCGTTAGATTGATATATAATATTGTAATAATTTCTTTTCAATTTTTTTTAATACATTTTCAGTAATTAATGAAGTCTAAAAAGACAAGGGTTTAATGGCATGGGTCTACAAGTTAATGGAATGGGACCATCTTCTACATGCAATTACTTGAGGGGAATGGTTAAGTCAACTTGTAGATGTTGTCCATAAATCAAGGGCATAGTAACCTTGAAAGACATCCAAGTTGACTTCTTGAATGACATGAATAATAATACAAATAATTGCCAACACTAGCTAAGAAGAAATTAAGAATTTGGTTTAAGTGATCTCAAATAGAAATTATCATGCACGTCAGAAGTTTTTTTTTTAGGAGACCACGCTTATACTCATTTGTGGTTAAATTGCATATTTTAGAATGATTTATGTGTTTATTTTAAAAAATGATATATGAATTGAAAATAAATGTTTGGTTTGCACAATGTATATATTGGATGATTTCCTTGAGACAGATGTTGATGATAAAACCTTGATGTGTTTAAGTGAAAAAACTTGAACACACAACATCCGATATGTAAAAGAGGTTTGACACAATGCAAGCATAGAGCCACGTCAGTTCTTTGATGCATTGGTATGCGGTGAGCCAGGTGCGAAGCATATAGGCGAAACGACCAGCCCACCAATTCATACTTAGACATAACCTGTAAAAATATATCAAAAAGGAACAACTAAAATGTAAAAATATATCAAAAAAATTAATTAAACCTTATTATTTTATCCATAAATACTAGGGGTGTTCATAGCACAACGTAACCAGAAGAATCGACTGGCATCGAAAGAACGGTTGCGATGTCCAACAGAAAATTTGGGAACTGACACCCCTTTAGGCCGGTATTGAGTCTAAGGAAACCCTAATTAGAAATTTGCTCATCTTTCCATCTATAAATATATACGCTCTGTTCTATCAAAGCACAAAATAACATAAACACATAAATCCATTAAAAAGAGAGATAAGGGTTTGGAGATAAGAGATAAGAGGCCTACTTAGGAAACATAATAAGTATTTTCAAGAACCGATACTGATGATAAAACCTTGATGTGCTTCAGTGAAAAAACTTGAACATACAACATCCAATATGTAAAAAAGGTTCAGGGCGATGCAAGCATTGAGTCACATTGGTTCTTTGATACGTTGATGCATTGGTAAGCGGTGAGACAGGTGAGAAGCATTTAGGCGGAACGACCATGCCCGCCAATTCATACGTACACATAACGTGTGTCTAGAAAAAGCCGACAATCATAAAAGAAACAACTAAAATGTAAAAATATATCAAAAAATTTAATTAAACCTTATTATTTCATCCATAAATACTAGGGGTGTTCATAACACAACGGAACTAGAAAAACCGACCAACATCGAAAGAACAATTGCGATGTCTGGCAGAAAATTTGGGAACCGATACTCCTTGAACCCGGTGATCGAGTCTAAGGAAACCCTAATTAGAAATTTGCTCTTCTGTCCATCTATACACAATAACATAAACACATAAACCCATTGAAAAGAGAAATAAGGGTTTGGAGATAGGAGATAATAAAAGGCTTTCTTAGGAAAAATTAGATAAATAATAAATATTTTTAAGAAAGAGGTATTCGAACTCATGTCCAGGTACCAGCTCTGATACCATATTAGAAAACCAACTCAACTGATATTGGTGGAAACATTTGCTGACCAAGCAATCTTGGCGACCAAGCAACACTAGTTGATCTATTTTCTAGTTATGCATATTGATATATTTAATGTGATATCTTGTTTCCTTTTATTACATTGTAACTAGTGTATATAGGTATGTATCTTACACAATGAAATTAAGTTAGGATATTTCTATCCTTTCTTACATGGTATTAGAGCCTGACATGGGTGAACCAAAGATCGGTCACGATTGTCCTTACTTTTTGTCCCCAGCTGATCAACTCGACTTGGTGTTCGTGACACAACCCCTGAATGATTCAAGCGACAACTATTATACATGGTGTCAACAGATTCAAGACGCTCTCCAGGTCAAACATAAACTCGGGTTTATTGATGACTCTTTCCAGCGACCTAATGACCAATCAGAGACCCTCCGACCATGGCTTCAAAACAATGCCTTGGTAAAATCTTGGGTCGTCAATTCTCTGTGCAAAGAACTTCAAGAAGGTGCAGTCCATGCGACGTCGGCACTCGAGATTTGGCTCGATTTAGAGCAGCAATTCACTAAGGGCATTGCACCACGCGTCTACTCCTTGCGTCGGGAAATTGCCCTGCTCCAACAAGGTCGTCGTTCCGTCTCGGTGTTCTTCGGCAAATTGAAAACTGCATGGGACAAGCTTCAAGGACTTCGCCCGATACCGATGTGTACTTATGGGAAGTTTACCTGTGGAATCAACACTCGCATTCAAGCCATACGCAACCTAGAACAAGTGTATGACTTTCTCATGGGGTTGGATGAGGAATTCACCACCGTAAGATCTCATATCCTTAGCACTTACCTCTTACCTGGAATTTAGAGGGTATATTCGGTGGCGACACAAGAAGAGTCACAACGGCTTGTGATAACCACCCGAATACCAGACAAGGACACGGCGGCACTGGCTGCACGATTCTACGATGTCGCCATCCTACCACTTCCGGCCGATGAAGGGGCTCCTCACGATTCACGCAGATTAGAAAAGGAAGGGAGACGTTGCACACACTACCGGAGGGATGGACACATAGTGGATGAGTGTTCCGCCTTAGTCGAATATCCATCGTGGCACAAGCTTGGTCGGACACCAATACCAGAGGAGGACGCGGTGGTAGAGGGCGTGGACAGCACCCCGTACGCGAGGAGGAAGGAACGGCGCGCTCCCCACACCTGCTTCTGCATATCTCGTATCTGGGAGCAACCCTAATGGGTTTGACTCCAATAAGTAGATTGGGCCTCCTTCTGGGCCCAATTCTCAAGACCATCCAACAACTTGGGCCTCCTCCTTACCCAATTCTGGATAGCAACAACAGCCCACACGCCAGTAGAGCTTGTCCAACGATAATGCATTAGGCTTTGACCAATTTACAAGCCTACTAAGTCCATCTCAAAAGTCACATCTCATGGAGCTGTTTGGAAGGCCAAATTCAGGAATGGGCTTTACGTTTGTTAGTATATCTGTTAACACTGCTCAATCAGACCCCTCAGGTAACATTTTTTCTACATGGATAATTGATTCTGGTGCTACTAATCACATTGCTCGTGATAAAACCTTATTATCCAATATATCTCCAACAAATCCTTTACCACCAGTGGAGATGCCGAATGGAAAGGGGGGCCCTGTTAATGCTGCGGGTCAAGTGATGCTTGACTCAAAATTACAACTTGAACGAGTTTTAGCAGTTTCACAATTTTGCTTCTACCTGATATTAGTTAGCCAAATTACGATTGTGACTTGAATTGTGCACTAATCTTTTACTCTGGACGTTGTGTGATACAAGATATACTCTCGAGGATGCTGATTGGTATAGGTAGGATGCGAAACTAATTATACTATTTGGAACCAACGGCAGCATGGAAGCCTTTAATGACTCATTGGTGAAAATGACACACAACTATGGCATTGATGCTTGGGGCACATTCCGGTTAACAGTTTGCCTCTGATTCCTTCTTTATCGTTTGATTTTAATAAACCCGGATTGGGAGTATGTGATGCATGTTGTAGGGCAAAACAAACTCGGTTGGCATTTCCACTCCGTACGAATAAAACTACACATATATTTGAGCGGATTCATTATGATATTTAGGGTTCTTATCATGTTCCATGCCTCTCTGGTTGCAATTTCTTCTTATCGATTGTCGATGATTATAGGAAGGTTACATGGGTTTTTCTTATGAAGCACAACTCAGAAGTCCACCAACATCTTCTCCATTTTTTTAATTGGGTATATGGACAGTGCAATACGCATGTCAAATATCTATGCACAGATGGTGGACTTGAGTTTCAACACCATGAATTGAAGGCTTACTACAACGATCATGAAGTGGAATTTCAGACTAGTTGTGTTGGAACACCGCAACAAAATGGTGTGGTAGAAAGAAAACATCGCCACATATTCGAGGTGGCACACGATATTCGATTTCAGGCCAGACTTCCACTTAAATTTTGGGGAGATTGTGCTCTTGCTGTTGCCTACCTGATCAATCGAATTCCACTCAAGGTCATCGATAATAAGACTCCATATGAGGTATTGTTTTATAGAAAACCCACTTATCATCACTTGCGATATTTTGGGTTCCTTTGTTACAGACATAAGCATACTCGAGATAAATTCGCACCACGTTCTAGCCCAGGGATATTCTTGGGGTATCCAAAAGGAAAAAAGGGCTATAGAATCTTTGACCTACAATCTCAAAGTGTTGTGATATCTCGAGACCTTCAATTTTGGGAAAATATCTTTCCTGGCGACCGGTGCAACAAACAGAAGCTACTGAGATTCCTCCTACCATTCCAACTGAAGGCCCTTACTTATTTGATATAGGAGATGAGTCACCTATAGAGCGCCCTCATACAAGGGTTGACTCACCACCTCAACAAGACAGTGCATAAGTTCATGTGAATATGCATGTTTTGGAAAGCGTGTTCGTGCTCTTTCTAAGTGCTTACAGAATATGTTTTCACTCTGCTTCCTTCCATAGCCTAGCCCGACTCCATTTCACATCCTGCAATTCCTTCAGCGAACTCGACTGTACATCCTCTTACCTCAACTATCTCTTATAATCGTTTCTCACCGGCACAATCTGCTTATCTCACAACCATCTCTACTATAGATGAGCCTCAATTTTTTCATCAAGCTATTAAACCGGAACACTGGCGTGAGGCCATGACCCAAGAAATTTTAGCTCTAGAAGCAAACTGCACATGGAGTTTTATACCCTTACCACAAGGGAAACGTGCCATTGTTTCCAAGTGGGTATACAAGGTTAAATATTGCTTAGATGGCATCATTGAAAGATATAAAGCACGATTAGTTGCTAAGGGCTATACACAAGTTGAAGGAATTGACTACACTGATACGTTTGCACCAGTTGCCAAGATGGTCGCCGTTTGCTGCTTACTTGCGATTGCTGCAGCTCGAAATTGGCCACTCCATCAACTAGATGTCAAAAAAACTTTTTTGCATGGAGATTTGGAGGAAGAAGTCTACATGAAGATTCCTCAAGGTTATTCTAGACAAGGGGAGCACCGAGTGTCCAAGTTACATAATTTTTTATATGGCTTGAAACAGGCTTCTAGAAACCGATATCATAAATTTACTGTGTCATCATAGCTCTTGGTTACCAAGCATCCGTATTAGACCCCTCATTGTTTACTTTCAACACACCTGGATCATTCGTTGTTGTTCTTATATATGTCTATGATGTGGTAGTCACGAGATCTGAACCATCACGCATTCAGCAGCTCAAGACCCATCTAAACCAATAGTTTAAGATCACGGATTTGGGTAAGCTGTAGTATTTTTGGGGACTCGAGGTGGCTCGCTCAACCACTGACATAGCTCTCACACAGAGGAAGTACACACTCAACATTCTTTCTGATAGCGGTCTCACTGGATGTAAGCCTGCATCTTTTCCTCTTTCGCAACAACTTAAGCTCTCTACTGATAATGGTGCACCTTGCTCAAATAGTGGTCAATATTGTTATCTGTCGGCCGCCTGTTGTATCTCACCATCACCCATCTTGACATAAGTTCTACAGTGCACATCTTGAGTCAATTTATGCAGGGTCCTCGACAGCTACACATGGACGTTGTTTTCCATGTCCTTCGATACCTCAAGAGTTCTCCTGGACAGGGTATCCTCCTGCTTGATAACTCTCTTACTTTACAGGCATATTGTGATATAGATTGGGATGGATGTCAAGATACTCGGCAGCCTACCACCGGTTATATCCTATTCCTTGGTCTATCACTGATCTCTTGGCGGTCAAAGCAACAAACAGTAGTATCCTGCTCATCAGCTGAAACTAAGTATAGAGCGATGGCTGCCACAAGTCGAGAAACCGTTTGGCTTCGACAACTGCTTAGTGATCTTCAAGCTCCTCAAAGCTGACAATCCCCTCATTTTGTGATAGTCGGGCCGCCATCCACATTGTTGCCAATCTGGTATTCTAGCACCAAACACACTGAAATCGACTGTCACTTCGTTCATCAACACCTCTAAGCAAAAGTCCTTCGTCCCCAATATGTTTCAAGTAGGCACCAACTCAAAGACATTTTCACCAAAGGTTTGGGACAAGATCGGTTTCATGAACTAATTTGCAAGTTAGGTATTACTAACCTACATGCTCCAACTTGAGGGGGAGTATTGGTGGAAACACTTGCTGACCAAGTAATCTTGGCAACCAAGCAATACTAATTGATCTATTTACTAGTTATGCATATTGCTGTATTTAATGTAATATCTTGTTTCCTTCTTTCTTTCTTTCTTTTTTTTAAATCCTTGTTTCCTTTTACTACATTGTAGCTAATGTATATATAGGTATGTATCTTACACAATGAAATTAAGGAATTCAATCATTTCTTACAACTCAAAGCTTAACCCAATAGTTGAACTCTCAATTATAACTTTTAAACTCTCAATTATAACTTTATATTCTAACATAAATTTTACTCATACGAACAGAATCTCTATAATTGCACAAGCCTCTACTATAATACTCTTCATCGCGATAAATTAAGATATTTTTAAATTATCTTCTTATTATATCTATTATAGGATAATCATGTTTACTATTTGAAATTAGTGTAACCATTAACTTATAGTTAATGCTTAAAACGGTCAAAAGTTCTTTGTATTCATCATGCCTGGCCAATTGATTCACATCATTGACGCAATATTAATAATGTAACTATTAACTTATAGTTAATGCTTAAAACGGTGAAAGTTCTTAATATTCATCATCTTGACCAATTGGATCACATCATTGACACAATATTATGACACTTCTGTAGATGGTAATAAGACTTGCAAATCACTCGAGCTTTGCAACCTAATTAATTACGTACGAGGGGAAGACTAACGGTCGGTGTTAACATCCTTTTAAGTTGTGTGTCTGTCCCCGGGTTTTTTGGTGCAAGCCCGTTAGCCGAGCCAGCAGCGTTGCCTCATTTGTCACTGATGCCTGGTACGTGAACTAAGTCCAGCGCGGCAGCGCCCCGATCGCACTGACTGGTCAGTGACGAACAATCAACAAGGACCAGTCAGTGTTGATTAGACCTGTTCACTTTTTTTCTTATTCCAATTTTGACCCTGTCGACATCGGAAATAACGGAATTGTCACTGAACGACCCCCTGATAAATACCCCTCCCATTTCATTTTTACCCCACACCATTATCCTATCTGAGAACTCTCTCCATATACCGTTTTCATGTCTTCTTG